>PITA01008905.1:38444-64015 GCA_004023965.1 Spilogale gracilis | reverse complement strand
AAAATTGATTTTTGTATTTAGGTGCTCCTATGTTGGATGCATAAATATTTACAACTATTATATCTTCTTTTTTTTTTTTTTTTTTTTTTTTTTTTTTTTTTTTTTTTTTTTTTTAAATTTATTTGACAGAGAGAAACACAGCCAGAGAGGGAACACAAGCAGGGGGAGTGAGAGAGGGAGAAGCAGGCTTCCTGCTGAGCAGGGAGCCCGATGTGGGACTCGATCCCGGGTCTCCGGGATCATGACCTGAGCCGAAGGCAGTCGTCCAACCAACTGAGCCACCCAGGCGCCCCATACAACTATTATATCTTCTTGTTGGATTGACTCCTTTATAATGATGTAATGCCCTTCTTTGTCTTTTATTATATTCATATAATATATTCATATATATATTCACATACATATATAAAGTCTAATTTGTCTGATATAAGTATAGCTACCCTAATTGTCTTTTGGTTTCTATTAATGTGGAACACATTTTTCCATCCCTTTATTTTCAGTTTATGTGTTCTTACATCTTAGGTAAGTGTCTGGTGAGTAGCATATAGATGGGTCTTTTTTTTTTTTTTTAAATCCACTCAGCTGCTCATTTTTTGACTGGTGAATTTAGTCCATTTACATTTAAAGGTATGTTCTTACTGCCACTTTGTTAATTGTTTTCTAGATGTTTTGCAATTCCGTCATGTTTCTTTCTTCTCTAGCTATCTTCTCTTTTTTGGTGATGACTTTCTTAAGTGTTACACTTAGATTCCTATATATTGTATATATTTTATGTATCCACTACAGGTTTTTGCTTTGTGGTTACCAGGAGGCTAACATATAACAGCCCACATATATACAACATTTTATTTTTATTTGATAACAAGTTAACTTTGAATGCATTCTGAAGCTTTATATTTTTATTTCCCTCCCCCCCCATTTTATGATTCCCTTGTCACGTTTTACATCTCTTTATTTTGTGTATCCCTGAACTAATAGAACATTAAAATCCCCCACAGTCTGTTATTGTCTTTTATTATATGTAGTAATTGTAGTTATGGTTATTTTTACTACTTTTGTTTTTTAACCTTTATAAATGATTAATCCCCTGCCTTACTGTGTATTTAAGCTTAACAGTTGGATTTCTACTTTTATATATTTTCTTATTAGTAAGTAATGCTTTCTATTCAGCTTAAAGAAGTTTCTTTAACATTTCTTATAACATCAATTTCGTGGTAGTCAACTCCTTTAGCTTTTGGTTTTTTGAAAACTCTTTATTTTGCCTTCAATTCTGATGATAACTTTTGAGGGTAAAGTATTCTGGGTTGAAAGTTTTTTCCCATCAGCATTATGAATATATCTTGCCACTCCCTCTGGTCTGCAAAATTTCTGTTGAAAAATCTCTGTACAGTCTTATGGGGGTTTTGTTGAGCATGACAAGTTGTTTTTCTCTTGTTTTTAAGATTCTCTCTTTTTCTGTAACTTTTGACATTTTACTTCTAGATCTGGACATAAATTTTTGCCCCCCCACCCCCTTTTCTCTCTTCTTTTGGGAACTCTAATGCAAATGGTATTCTACTCAATATTTCCCTTAAGCTATCCTCACTTTTTTTTTTTTTTTTTTTTTTTTTTTTTTTTTTTTTTTTTTTTTTTTTTTTTTTTTTTTTTTTTTTTTTTTTTTTTTTTACACTCTGGGTGAGTTCTACTGCCCTGCCTTCTAGATCACTGATCCACTGATCTTTTCTTTTACTTCTTCTCATTTATTCTTTAGCTCAATTATTGTATTCTTCAGCTCTGTGAATTCTGTTTGGTACTTTCTTATATTTTCTGTCTCTTTGTTTAATTTACCACTATGTTCATTCATGCTTCTCCCAAGTTCAGTGATCATCTTTATGACCATTACTTTGATCTTTTTATTGGGTAAATTACTTATCTCCCTATCATTAAGGTTTTTTTTCCCTGAGATTTTATCTAGTTCTGTTGTGTGGAACATAGTTCTCAGTTTCCTCATTTACTTGACTCTGTTAGTTTTTATGTGTTAGCTGAAATAGCAAACTCTCCTGGTCTTAAAGGAATAACTTCCTGTAGGAGATGAAACTTACCTTTGAACATTGCCCTTGCTTGTTGTTGTCTCTCAAGCTTTTGTGATTGTGTAACCAACCTGATTTATTCTTGATAAGTCCCAGTTGTTGAGGGTGTGTCAAGACCTGTCAGTGTTCAGAAGAGAGGATCTCAATCAGTACCTAGGTTGGAAGCCAGACCCTGAGGCCCTAGCTTTTAAAGTATGCAGTTATATACAGTCCTTTAGGACCACAGTCATAAATGCTGCTAACCTCCAGAACAAGTTATCTGGAGGTGTCCCTTGGGAGACAGTTTGCAAAAAACTGTAGGGTTAGATGAGTGTAGAGGTTCCTTCTGGGGAGGGACTGGCAAGCCAAGAGACGGTGCAAAGATGGGGACCCCTGGCCTATTTTCCCTGAGACTACCTCCGTAGCGTCTAGATGTGTGGCACAACTGAAGCCTGCCCCTCAGGCTGAAACTTGAGGACAAGTAAATATGGCTTTTTCACAGGAAGATTGGGGATATGTTTCAGTCTGTTGCCTATGTAGTGTTGTGGGTGTGGTAGCCTGCCAAAAAGTGTCTCTGATTGTTACAGTCTCGTGGAACCCAAGAGTGCAAGCCTCCTTGGCCACCAGAGCTAAGTGTTCAAGGACTGTCCCATGTGTGGTCTGCTCATGCCTGCTAATATTGATGAGACAGCAGTAAAGTGTAGGGCTTGCCCTTACCTGCTTGCTTTCTTAGTCTGCAGGATAGCGTAGGGCCAAGATGCTCTTGTCGACGCTGTTAATGTAGAAGAGCACAAAAATGACACCTACCAGAGCCTCCATCCTGGAGAGAGTCCCAACAAGCCCCTGCCCCTCCAGCAGACACTCTGACATTGGCAAATGAATCTCCTATATATATAGTCTACATGCTTTGAAACTGCAGCTTTGCAGTGGTCACAGGGGCAGGTCAGTGTATAGAAGAGCCCTGTAAGAAAAGCATCTAAGATCCTGTATTGCCCTTTGAGTCCCCTGAACATGAACCCCAGTCGTTTTCTAAGCCAGATATTTTGGGGACTCATCTCTCTTCTGCAGGTCAGCCATTGGGTTACCTGCTGTGGAGCACAAACCCATCGTTCATCAAAGAAAATCTGGTTTTGAGATCCCTCCTGATCATTGGTTGCCACATCAGGGATGGGGTTTTTGGTGAGACTACATCTCAGCCCCTATTCAGTGTATCCCTTTACCATTTGTTGCAGAAGAGTTCTACAGCTAGTTTTTAAGCCATTCTCAGATGGGATTGTTCTGTATGTATATTCCACATGTAGGACCATATGTAGATCCAGTGTATCCATTGGAGAGGTGAGTTCATAATCTTCCTATGCCACCAGCTTGGTCCACCCATATTCCAGCTACTTTTCTAGAAGAATATTTAGGAAACTGATTTTGTGTTAATTGTGAAATATCTTATTACATTGACTGAATGCCTCTTATAGTACTAAATTATGTTACCTAAAATCACTTTCAGATTTAACACATGATAGTAGTTTAATATGTAGTTGTGCATATAGAATTTGTATGCATATTGTAGTTAATATATGTGTATGTGTATGTAGCTTATATGTACTTTTGTGTATATAGTTGTATCTCCTAATAAAATATCTGTGTTCTTTCCATTAAATATGAACTATTTTTATATGCATCCAATATATGGTTAGAATTACTTAAAGATACCTGCAAATTCTTCAGACAAGTGTCTTATTACCATAATTCATATCTGTAGTAGAAGTAGGGAAGGAAGAGATTAAAAATATATCTATCAGCTCTTTCAGTCACATTGAATGTGATATTAATGTATTTTAAGCAAAGAAAATTTTTATGAAAAGAAGAAACTCTAATACAGAAGGAAATTTTTTGTTACTAACCATGATCAGTTTTACAAATATAAGAAGAAAGTTTGACTAGAGTTGTTCTTAAACTTGGAGATTCAGAAGAGTGATTTTATTAGTATACTATAGGCACATCTCTCAAGAGCATTCATTTGTTCATTCAACAAATATTTATTAAGTGCTTACCATGTGCCAGGTGGTTTTAGGAATTAAGAATACAGTTGTGAATAATGATCATATATTTTAATGGACAATATAACAGTTAACATTTTCTGAAGAATTGTTACTAATAGTAGATATTTATATAGCACTCTGTGCTATGTACCACTCTAAGATTTTTTTTTAAAGATTTTATTTATTTGACCAAGAGAAACATAGCTAGAGAGGGAACACAGCAGGGGGAGTGAGAGGGAGAAGCAGGCTTCCCGCCGAGCAGGAAGCCCAATGCAGGGTTCAGTCCCAGAACTCCAGGATCATGACCTCAGCTGAAGGCAGACACTTAATGACTGAGCAACCCAAGCACCCCCTATTCTAAGATTTTTAAGTATATTAATTGATTTACTTCTAATAACCTTATGAGGGTAGTAGGCACTACTATTACTACCTCCATTTCATAAATGAAGAAACTGACATAGAGATGTAAGTTAACTTGCTTCAGGTCTCAAAACTGGTAATTTGCCAACCCAAGATTTGAACCCATTGGGTTAGCTCTAGTGTCAAGTCTTTTTAAAAAAAAAAGGGGGCGGGGGGCGCCTGGGTGGCTCAGTTGGTTAAGCGACTGCCTTCAGCTCAGGTCATGATCCTGGAGACCCGGGATCGAGCCCCACATCGGGCTGCCTGCTCGGCAGGAAGCCTGCTTCTCCCTCTCTCACTCCCCCTGCTTGTGTTCCCTCTCTGCCTGTGTTTCTCTCTGTCAAATAAATAAAATCTTAAAAAAAAAAAAAAAGATTTAAAAAGAAAATTTTTTTGAGAAAGTACGAGCACACATTTGCAAATTCAGGAGCGGGGAAGGAGAGGGAGAAGCAGACTCCTTGCTGAGCAGGGAGCCTGACATGGGGCTCCATGCCAGGACCATGAGATCATGACCTAAGCTAAAGGCAGATGCTTAACTGACTGAGCTGCCCAGGCAGCCCAAGTCTTTTTTTTTCTAACAAAACTTTTTACTTTGAGATCATTGAAGATTCACATGCAATTATAACAAATAATACAGAGAAATATCACATACCCTTCCTACAGGTTTCCTCAAAGGTCACCTGTATAAAACCATATAGTAGAATATTATAACCATTATATAGACATTGATGTAATCCAGATATCAAACATATCCCTCACAAGGATCCCTCATTGTTTTACTCCAGGCTGCTGTGACAAAGTACTATAAACTATGTAGCATAAACGATGTAAGTTTGTCTCTCACAGTACTGAATTGGGATGTCCAAGATCAGGGTAGTAACATAGTTGAGTTCTGATAAGGGTTCTCTTCCTTACCTGCAGAGGACTGTCAGTAATTTTTACTGTTGCCCTACGTGGTAGAAACATTCATCTCTCTTGTACCTTCTTATAAGGGTGCTAATCCCATTCATGAGGATCCACTCTTAGGACCTAATTACTTTCAAAAGACACCCACCTTCAAAAACATCATATTGGAGATTAGAACTTCAATATATAAGTTTGGAGGGAAACAGACATCCAGTCCATAGTACTCCTGTTGCCCCTTTACAGCTATATCCTCTTCCCTTCTACCCCTAAGCGACCCATCCCCCAGCTTATCCCCTGGCAACCACTAATCCACTTTCCATTTACATAACTTTGTCATTTCAAGAATGTTGTGTAAATGCAGTGGTGTAGTATGTCACCTTTTAAGATGGCTTTTTTTAACTCAGCATAATCCAGACTGTTCCATATATCAGTGGTTCACTCTTTTTTTATTAGTAAATAGTATTCCATGGTACAGCAGTGTCCCAATTTAAACATTTAAGCATTTGTTCATTAAAGAATGCCTAGGTTGTTTCTTGTTTGAGACTATTACAAATAAGCTACTGTAAATATTTGTTTATGTTTGTTTTCATATTTCTGATCTCCTTTAAGCGTCTTCCCTCGCATTCTACCATCACTCAATAAATAAAGAATGGCTTGTTGCTCAGGTGACATTGAGCAGAGATCAAAAGTAAGGGAGGGAAAAAGCCATGTAGCTATTTGGGGAAGGCATGGTTCAGGCAGAGGGAGCAAGT
Source organism: Spilogale gracilis (assembly GCA_004023965.1). NCBI lineage: Eukaryota > Metazoa > Chordata > Mammalia > Carnivora > Mephitidae > Spilogale > Spilogale gracilis. The sequence goes on along the minus strand of PITA01008905.1, from coordinate 57,874 downwards.
ACCTTGAGGCAGGAATATGCCTGGAGTATTTGTGACATAGTAAAGGGAACAGTGAGGCACACAACAAGGGAAATGGAAGGAGATAAGCTCTGAAAGGCAGATATGAGTTAAATCTATGAGATATGTAAGGTTTTAAATTTTTCTGTAGTGGGGCGCCTGCGTGGCTCAGTGGGTTAAAGCCTCTGCTTTGGGCTCAGGTCATGATCTCAGGGGCCTGGGATCCAGGCCCGCATCAGGCTCTCTGCTCAGCAGGGAACCTGTTCCCTCCTCTCTCTCTGCCTGCCTTTCTGCCTACTTGTGATCTCTCTCTCTGTCAAAAAAAAAAAAAAAAATTCCTGTAGTGAAAGGGGCAACCATTGATGAGTTTGAGTAAAGGAGTGGTATATTCTTTATTATATTTTACAATCATTATAGCTGCTATATAGGAAATATATCACCCTTGGCAATGGGAAAAAATTAGGGGCTATTCGAGTAGTCCACATAATACATGGTGGTGGCTTATACTACTGGTGGAGGTATTAAAGATGGAAAAATTTTTGGATATAAAAATTTTTGAAGTAGATCTCACAAAATTTTTTGGTGGATTGATTGTTGGTTATAAGAGAAGGAGAGGAGGCAAGGATGATTCAGTTTACCAAATTTAGAATTATATGTGAAAACCAGTAGGTCACCTTATTCACAGTAGAAAATATAATTATCATGGAGCGCCTGGGTGGCTCAGAGGGTTAAGCCTCTGCCTTCGGCTCAGGTCATGATCTCAGGGTCCTGGGATTGAGCCCCACCTCAGGCTCTCTGCTCGGCAGGGAGTCTGCTTCTCCCTCTCCCTCTGCCTGCCTCTCTGGCTACTTGTGATCGCTCTCTCTCTCTGTGTCAAATAAATAAATAAAATATTTAAAAAAAAAAAAGAAAATATAATTATCACACAAACCCAGATGTTTGTATATACTTGATCTATACATTGTCTATCTATAGATAAATTTAACTTGGAAGCTAAATATTTTTTCTATGGAGTCAGAATAAGAGGACTCGAATAAATTAACTTTAAATATGTTAAATATGTTTTTAAATATGTTACATTTATCTCATCCTTAGGAACCTAAGAGATAAGTGTCCATTGATCAAGCCTTTCTGAGCTCTTCTTTAATAGGTAGTATATAACCGTTGCCTTTGTTCCTCTTTCATAATCTATCAACATAACTTCTAACCTCAGCATAATCTTTTCTCTAGATTTGTTAATATATTCAAACAGGCCATATTGCATATCTCATCCTATTTTGTTGTTTTATGGTTGACTAAAATATGGTATTAATATTCTTTATTTCCATTTTCTGTTTTTACTTATTTTTGAAGTGTATTTTTTTTTAAGATTTTATTTATTTGACAGAGAGAAACACAGCCAGAGAGGGAACACAAGCAGGGGGAGTGAGAGAGGGAGAAGCAGGCTTCCCGCCGAGCAGGGAGCCCGATGTGGAACTCGATCCCGAGTCTCCGGGATCATGACCCGAGCTGAAGGCAGTCGCTTAACCAACTGAGCCACCCAGGCGCCCCTCAAGTGTATTTTTTTATGTAATCTCTATACCCATTGTGGGGCTTGAACTCGTGACCCTGAGATCAAAAGTCACATGCTCTTCACACTGAGCCAGCCAGGCGCCCCTTTATTTCCATGTCTTTGAGGGATGTCTCACATTGCATCCTTTTACTGACAACAGTGATAAATAACCATAGGTAATTTTTTTTTCATTTGGATTAATTTAACACTGCTGTTAGTATTATTAAAATTTTGTTTAGGGGAGCCTGGGTGGCTCAGTCGTTAAGCCTCTGCCTTCCACTCAGGTCATGATCCCAGGGTCCTGGGATCGAGCCCCACATCCAGCTCACTGCTCGGCAGGAAGCCTGCTTCTGCCTCTCCGACTTCTCCTTCTTGTGTTCTGCTCTCACTATCTCTCTCTCTGTCAAATAAATAAAATCTTAAAAAAAACAAAAACAACTTTGTTTAGTGATACTCATCCAGAATTGCCAAGGACAGTAGTGAATCTTAAAATATTGAGTGGGGCATGCCTGGGTGGCTCAGTTGGTTTAAGCAACTGCCTTCAGTTCAGGTCATAATCCAAGGGGTCCTAGGATCAAGTCCCACATTGGGCTGCTTGCTCTGTGGGAAACCTGCTTCTCCCCTTACCTGCCATTCCCTTGCTTGTTCTCTCTTTCTCTCTCTCTCTCTCTCTCTGTCTCTCTGACAAGTAAATAAATGAAATCTTTAAAAAATATATTGAGTGGAACCTTCTCTGCATTCTGATCTTTTAGATATTGATGTAGCTATATAAAAATGTTGCACATTCATAGTCTTCTTTCATCAATTCCATGAATATAATCAGTTTTTCTTCATGTCTAAAGTTCATTTACAGTATCTGTTATTTATGAGGCTTTTATATGGGTCTATTCTACGGTATATTTATTTCCTCTTATTTTAGTTGACTCCAAACTTCTATGTCTTTTAAATGCATATAGATATTTTGTAATAATCTTACCACTTCTGGAGTTGGTATGTATCATCATTAACAGCCTTCTTCTTTTTTTATTTCTACTTTTTTAGAGTGTGAAAAATCTTATTAGGGTAGCTGTCACTTTAAGAAAAAAATAAATAGGTGCACCTGGGTGACAGTCGGTTAAAGATCCAATTCTTGATTTCAGCTCAGGTCATCTCACAGGGCTCAGCTCAGGTCATGATCTCAGGGTTGTGAGATCAAGCCCCATGCTGGGCTTTGAACTCAGCACAGACTCTGCCTGTGTTTCTTTCTCCTTCTCTCTCTGCCCCTCCCCCTGCTCATGCTCTCCATAAATAAATAAATAAATAGATAGATAGATAGATAGATAGATAGATAAATAAATCCTTTTTTAAAAAAGAAGAAAAGAGTAAATAAGTCATGTACTAAATATTTTGATGTTTGACTAACTACTCTGGGACCTTTTCTGCTTCCTGATTTTCATTTGTACTCTGCATTCCTAAGGTTTCCTTTCATTAACTGTAAGGCTTTATTCAACAAGGTGACTCATCAGTAGTTCCATGTATTTTTTAGTTGGAAGTCCTTTCCTTCATTGCAAGCAAACACTGCCCATTAATTAGCAATCCAACATAGAATTATTCTGTTGATGAGAAAATTAACAAAATGGATCATCCATAAGTGTTTATACTGCAAACAGTGAATCAGAAATGTCACAATCTCATTTCATTAAGAAATTTACATACACATCAGATTTTAGAGTGCTCATTCATGATGAAAGTCTACTTCCACACTGTTTGTGTTTGGAAACATTCAATAGCCAGTCTTGAATTTAAAAATTTAATTGAATGCTTAAAGAATTACAAGTGTTCCTTTCCTTAGCTCTAATGCTAACCAGAGTGCTTTTCTGAACTGCTGAGAATGGACTGAAGATTCTGCTGAGGGCTGTAGATACTTATCTGCCTAATTGAGCCATCATTTGTTGACGTGAGGAAAACCACGTGACCTGCTTTAATGCATTTCTCTGTAACAGCAGGAGGCTAGTTCATCCAAAAGTAAAACCAGCAGCAATATTATTAGACATGTGAAAAATAACATTGGTTATGGATGGTTTTGGTAAAAGGAATAGTAATATAAAAACATATAATCATATAAACAATATAGTGATTTTTAATCTGAATTATTTTGAATCTAAGTGTTTTTATCATTTAAGTTATTCAATAACTGTTTATTGATGTTTACAGTTGCTTGGTAAGGAAATTGTTGCTTGTCAAACTTACTTATATAGTTAGTGGTAAAATTTGAAATTAATGCTGTATCATACAGTGCTAAAGCAGTGAAGTATTTTTTAATGTTTTTGAGTAGGTAGGAAAGTAGTAAGATCAGAACTTGCTGGCTATATTAACCTGACCTGGGTTGAGAGAGATTACTTAGAGAAATCCTAATTAGAAAAGTGTTAGTTTAGTCTAGGTCAAGGCAAGAGAGATAAAGATGCTAACTAAGATAACCAGTAAGAAAAGAGAGAATGCAAGAGCTTTTGGAAAGGAATGTGTGTGGCAGACTAAAACAAGATAAAGGTCTTGGATAAGTTGAGAGAATATGGCTCTGTTAATATATCTAGAGGAAGAAATGATTGTCTAGATATCTAATGAGTTTATTTTAGGACATGTTGAAATAGAAATACCAAATTACCCATAGGTAATCTAGAATGTAACTCTGGCACTTCAGAAGTATGTCAGAGCTAAAGGCACAGGTTTGGGTATCTGCTGTAATGATGGATTTGGTTAAGCTTCTGGAGTATTGAGATGATTGAGAAAAAGAATGTAGGAAGAAGAATACCAAAAGCAATACCTTGAGGGATGTTTCCCAAATGAGGGAGAAGTATTAAAACCAACAGAGGAGATAGAGGATGGCTATGAAAGATAAGAATTCATCACTGAGTAAACTAAGTAGTAGACCTTGATTATACCACTGGTGACAGTTAAAAAAAAAAAAAATCACTAGACCAAAGTACGGTCTGGGAAAGAGCTGATCCGAATCTGCAGTGAGTTAAATATAGAAATTGAGAGTAAGTATTTAGAAACTTTTAGCAAGTTGACATTGCCACCAACATCCAGCTACATGATCATTTGATTCCTTATTGAATGGGAAATGGACAACTCCAATGGTGGGAAGCACCTGTGATGAGCTTCTTGTGGTATGATCTCTACATGAGTCATACACAGAAGTGCCATATATGGGTCCAGGTTGGAATGGGTTAAAATAACCACTTTGTCCTTTACCACAGAGAGTTTGAGAAGGACTACACCAGAGAGATGATGATAGTATCAGATTGCATAAAGTCAATGAGCGCTGGTGAGAGGGAAGTTTCACTTAAAGACGTAGGAGATTGGCAGTTGTAATACTAGCTGAAAAAAATATGATAGGACAGAGCAGTGTAATGATACAATATGGAAAAATGATAACTAGTAGATAAAATTAGATCAAAGGCATATAGATAAAGGCTTTATCCTTGAGAAGAAGAACATACACTTAGTCAATATTTTATGTGTTCTCTAGAACATCTCTAGATATCTATATCATTTAATTTGATCTTCAGAAAATCTGGATTCACTCCCCTTTACATGTAAGGAAATGAAACAACAAATTTTAAGTGTCTTATCCATGACCACAGGCTGAGAGGTTGGAAATATTTCCATGCCTACTTCTATACTATATCTACTATGATGTCTGGAAATAAGGACAGAAAAATGTTTGAGGAAATAATGGTTGAAGACTGCCCAAACTTATTGAAAAACATTAATCTACAATCTCAGAAGCCAATGAATGCCAAGTAGAATAAGTGCCAGACACATAATAGTCAAATTTTTGAAAGACAACAGGGAATTGTGGAAGCAGCAAGGAAGAAAAAGCCATCACATAAAAGGGAACATCAATAAGATTTTTAGCTGACATCTCATCAGAATCAGTGAAGACCAAAACACAGTGAGATGACATATTTAAAGTGCAGAGGGAAAAAAATTATCAATAAATAACCTTCTATCCAACAGAAAGATCTGAAAACGAAGACAAAATACTTTCCTAGATAAGCAAATCTAAAGAATTTGTTGCTAGCTGACCTGCCTTACAAGAAATGCTAGAGAATTTTTCAAGCTGCAAGTGACAACAGACAGAATTCACATTTATACATAATAAGACAAAGTGTACCTATAAAGGTAATTATGAAAGACAGTATTATTGTATATTTTTCCTCAACCCATTTAAAAGCAAGTATTCACACACACACACACACACACACACACACACATATGTGTATGTATATTAAATGTGTAAACATTTGGGGTAATATAAATTTTGTATATAAAGTTGTATTCTTATCTCTATAGCATATCAGAATGTAATATGTATAATAATAATAGCACAAAAGAGGTGGATGCAAACCAAGCTGTACTGAAGTAAGAAAATGGCATTAGATGATGACCTAAACCACAGGAAAAATTAAGAGAACCAGAATGATAAGTAAGGTCAACAAACTCTGTAAATATATAATTTCCTTTCTTCTCTAAAAGGCATAAAACTATATAAGATAATATGTAATAACAATTCATATAGACTTAAACAAATGTATATTGTAACATATAGACTTTATATGTATAATAATAATAACAAGAGAGGAGGGAATAGTGCTATATAGGAATAAAGTTTCTGTATCTTACTGGAATTGTTTATATGAATCTGAAATAGATTATGATAAGATGTATATTGTAAGCCTTAGGACAACCAATGAGAAAATAACAAAAAATAAATTATTAAAAAAAAATAAATAAATAAATAAATTATTAAAGAACCCATACAAATATGCTCAGCTGATTTTTGACAAAGGTAGAAAACCAATTAAATGCAGGAAGGATGTCTTTTCCAAAATGCTGCCTCAAGAATTAGACATCCATAGGCGAAAAAAAATGAACCTTGACCTAAAACTCACACTTAATACAGAATCAAATCAAAGTATATCACAGACTTAAATGGAAAATAAAAACTATAAAACTTTTAGAAAAAGACATGGAAGAAAATCTTCTGGATCTAGAGCTAAACAAATTTCTATTCTACATTGTACTAGAAATTCTAGTTATAGCAATTAAGCAAGAAAAATAAAAGACATCTAGATAAGAAAGCCATCTGTTATAAACTGTGTCCCTCCAAAATTCAGTTGCTGAGGTCTAATCCCCAGTGTTATAATATTTGGAATTAAGGTCTTTGAGAAGTAATTAGGTCTTGAAGGCAGAGCCCTCATGAGTGGGATTATTGCTCTTATTATTATCTGATTATTGCTCTATGATTTTGCATACAGAAAGTAGTGAAGTAGACAATGAGACTGGGAGACTTAATTCTAAAATCTAACTTTTTAAAGGAAGAGAAACAAAAGCAAAAATGAACTGTTGGGACTTCAAGATAAAAAGATTGTGCACAGCAGAGGAAACAATTGACAAAACTAAAAGGAAACCTACAGAATGGGAGAAGATATTTGCAAATGTCTTATCAGGAAAAGGGATAGTATCTCAAATCTATAAAGAACTAATCAAATTCAACACCCAGAAAACAAATAATCCAGTCAAGAAACAGGCAGAAGACATGAACAGATGTTTTTCTAAGACATATAAATGAACAAGAGACTCATGAAAAAATGCTCGGCATCACTCAGCATCAGGGAAATAGTGATCAAAACCACAATGCGATACCACCTCACACCAGTCAGGATGGCTAAGATTAACAAATCAGGAAACAACAGATGTTGGCCAGGATGCAGAGAAAGGGAAACCCTTACTACACTCTCTCTTAGGGGAAATGCAAGCTGGTTCAGCCACTCTGGAAAACAGTATGGAGTTTCCTCAGAAAGTTAGAAATAGAGCTTCCTTATGACTCAGCAATTGCACTACTAGGTATTTACCCCAGAGATACAAATGTAATGATCCAAAGGGGCACCTGCACTCCAGTGTTTATAGCAACAATGTCCACAATAGCCAAACTGCAGAAAGAGCTGAGATGTCCATCAACAGATGAATGGACATCTTGGCCCTTTCTGCAGTGTGTGTGTGTCTGTGTGTGTACATGCACATATACACAATGGAATATTGCACAGCCATCAGAAAGGATGAACTCTTACCATTTATATTGATGTGGCTGGAACTGGAGGGTATTATGCTGAGCAAAATAAGCCAGTCAGAGAAAGACAATTATATGGTTTCACTCATATGAGGAATATAAGAAACAAAACAGGATTTAGGGGAAGGGAGGGGAAATGGAATGGGAAGAATTCAGAGAGGGAGACAAACCATGAGAGACTCTTAACTCTGGGGAAAAGAATGCAACATTGCTGAAGGGGCGGTGGGGTAACTGGGTGATGGCATTAAGAAGGGCACACAATGTGATGAACACCGGGTGTTATATGCAACTGATGAATTACTGAACTCTACATCTGAAACTAATGATGTACTTACTATATGTTGACTAATTGAATTTAAACTTAAAAAAATAAAAATAGAATCTAATTTATTAAATAAGATTAATAAAATAGGGCCACCTGGGTGGCTCAATCAGTTAAGCATCTGCCTTTGGCTCAGGTCATGATCCCAGGGTCCTAGGATTGAGCCCCACATCAGGCTCCCTGCTTAGAGGGGAGTTTTCTTCTGCCTCTACCTCTGCCTCTGCCTCTGCCCCTCCCCATCCCACTCATGCTCACTCTCCCCTCTCTCTCTCAAATAAATAAATAAAATCTTTTTTAAAAAAGATTAATCATATAAACAAAGTACTGGTAAGATAAATCAAGTGAAGAAAGAAAAGACAGAAATTGGCAATCTTTAGAAATAAAAACAATGTCTAAAAAGTAAACAGTTTTAGGAAGAAATTTGGACCAATAAATGAAAAGTTTGACACATTCAGAAATTTTCTCTTTTATTTGTGCATTATCGTATTTGATCTGAGCCTTACTTATGGCTATAAATACCATTCATAAGGTGATGAATCCCTAATATATGTTTTGGTGCATACCTCTTTTCTGATCTTCAAATGTAATGTCCATCTGGTTACTTGATTATATGCAAACAGGAGTCTTGATGTACACTTTTTAAAAATTTTTAATTTTAATTCCAGTGTAGATCACATACGCTGTTATATTAGTTTCAGGGGTGTAATACAGTGATTCAGCAATTCTGTTTATTACTCAGTGTTCATCATGATAAACCTATTCTTTAATCCCCACCATCTATTTTTACCCATTCCCTCACCCACCTTCCCTCTGGTAAACATCAGTTTGTTCACTATAGTTAAGAGTCTGTTTCTTAGTTTGCCTATCTCTTCCTTTTTCCCTTTTTTTCCTTTTTTCATTTGTTTAGTTTCTTAAATTCCACATGTGAGTGAAATCATATTGTATCTATGTTTGACTGTTTTATTTCATTTGGCACTATACTCTTTAGATCCATTCTTGTCATTAAAATGACAAGATTTCATTCTTTTTTATGGCTAAATAATATTCCATTGTGTAGATATACCATTCCTTATCCATTCATCTATCCATTCATCTATTGATGGACACTTGGACTCCTTCCATAATTAGCTATTATAAACAATGCTACAGTAACCATAGGGATGCATGTATTCCCTTAAAAATTTTTTTTGTATTTTGAAGGGGGGTAAATACCCAGTGTTACAATTATTAGATCATATGGTAGTTCTGTTCTTATTTTTTTTTTAAGATTTTATTTATGTATTTGACAGAGACAAACACAGCTAGAGAGGCAACACAAGCGAGGCAGTGAGAGAGGGAGAAGCAGACATCCCACCAAGCAGGGAGCCGATGCAGGGCTCCATCCCAGGACTCCAGGCTCATGGCCTGAGCTGAAGACAGACACTTAACAACTGAGCCATCCGGGTGCCCCTGTTCTTAATATTTTTGAGGAACCTCCATACAGTTTTCCATGGTGGCTTACCAGTTCACATTCCCACCAACAGTGCCAAAAGGGTTCCTTTTTCTCCACATCTGCACCAACACTTGTTGTTTCTAGTGGTTTTGATTTTAGCCATTTTGACAGGTGTGAGATGATATCTCATAGTTTTGATTTGCATTTCCCTGATGATGAGCGATGTTGAACATCTTTTCATGTGTCTGTTGGCCATCTGACAGGCCATCCGTCTGTCTTCTTTGAAGAAATGTCTATTCATGTCTCTGCCCGTTTTTTAATTGGATTGGTGAGAGGTTGTTTTGTTTTTTGTTTTTCTGGGTTTTTTTGGTGTTGAGGTGTCTCATTTCTTTATTATTTTAGATACTAACCCCTTATCAGATATATCATTTGCAAATATCTTTTTCCATTCTATAGGTTGCCTTTCAGTTCTGTTAATTGTTTTCTTTGCTGCACAGAAACTTTTTATTTTGATGTAGTCCCAGTTGTTTATTTTTGCTTTTCTTTTCCTTGCCTCAGGAGACATACCTAGAAAAATGTTGCTATGGCCAGTGTCAGAGAAATCACTGCCTGTGCTCTCCTGAGATTTTTATGGTTTCAGGTCTGACATGTAGGTCTTTATTCCATTTGAGTCTGTTTATTTTTGTATATAGTGTAAGAAAGTGGCCCAATTTCATTCTTTTGCATGTGACTGTCAAGTTTTCCTAACACCATTTAAGAGACTGTCTTTTTCCCATTGCATGTTCTTGCCTCCTTTGTCAAAGATTAATTGACCATGTAATTATGAGTTTATTTATGGGTTTTTTTTTATCCTATTCTGTTCATCTGTGTTTCTGTTTTTGTGCCAGTACCGTACTGTTCTGATCAATACAGCTTTGTAATAAAACTTGAAGTTTTATTTTTCTTTTTTCATGATCGCTTTGGCTGTTTGGAGTCTTTTGTGTTTCTATGCAAATTTCAGGTTTGTTTGTTCTAGTTCTATGAAAAATGCTTTTGGTATTTGATTGAGATTACATTAAATCTGTAGATTGCTTTGGGTAGCATATACATGTATTATTTGTTCTACCAGTCTATGAGCATGAAATGTCTTTCATTTCTTTATGTCATTTTTAATTTATTTCATGAGTGTTTTACAGTTTCTAGAGTACATATCTCCCTCTTCTTTGTTTATTTCTAGGTATTTTATTATTTTTGGTGTAATTGTAAATAGGATTGTTTTCTTAATATCTCCTGCTGCTTCATTATTAGTGTGTAGAAATGCAACAGATTTCTGTACGTTGATTTTATATCCTGTGATTTCACTGAATTCATTTATTCTAGTAGTTTTTTGGTGGAGTCTTTTGTGTTTTCTATATGTGGTATCATGTCATCTGCAAATAGTGGAAGTTTTACTTTTTCCTTAACCAGTTTGGATACCTTTTATTTATTTTTGTAGTCTGATTGCTGTGGCTGGGACTTCTAGGACTATGTTGAATAAAAGTGGTGAATGTGGACATCCTTGTCTTGTTCCTGACATTAGTGGACAGCACTCAATTTTTTTCATGTATGGTGTTCACTGTGGGTTTTTCATCTAAGATCTGTTCCCTCTAAACCCAATTTGTTGAGGGTTTTTATCATGTAACATATCAAGTGCTTTTTCTGCATCTGTTGAAATGATCATAAGATTTTTATCCTTTCTCTTATTGATATGATGTATCACATTAATTGATTTGTGAACATTGAACCATGCTTGCATCCTGGGAATAAAGCCTACTTGATCATGGCAAAAGATTTGTTTTAATGTACTTACAGACTCCATTTCTTAGTATTTTTTGAGAACTTTGGCATCCATGTTCATCAGAGATACTGGCTTATAGTTCTCTTTTTTAGTGGAGTCTGTCTAGTTTTGGTGTTAGGGTAATGCTGTCCTCCTATAATGAATTTGGAAGTTTTCCTTTTTTTTCTGTTTTTTGGAATAGTTTGACGTAAATATGTATTAAGTCTCCTTTAAGTGTTTGGTAGCATTCACCCATGAAGCTGAAGCCATCTGTTCCTGAACTTTGTTCGTTGGGAGTTTTTAGATTACTGATTCAATTTCATTGCCGGTAACCAGTCTGTTCAAATTTTCTATTTCTTCTTGCTTCAGTTTTGGTAAGTTATGTTTCTGAGAATTTCTCTATTTCTTCTAGGTTTTTCAATTTGTTGACAGATAATTTTTCATAATATTTTCTTAGTCCTTTGTATTTCTTTGGTATTAATTGTTATTTCTCCTCTTTCATTTGTGATTTTGTTTGCATCTTCTTTTTTGTTTGTTTTTAATAAGTCTGGCTATAGGTTTATCAGTTTTGTTGATGTTTTAAAAGTACCAGCTCCTGGTTTCATTGATTTTTTTTTCAATTGTTTTTTAGTTTCTGTATCATTTATTTCTGCTCTAATCTTTTATTTCCTTCCTTTTACTGGCTTGGGGTTTTGTTTATTCTTTTTTTAGCTCCTTTTTACACATATGGTTAGGTTGTTTATTTGAGGTTTTTCTTGATTCTTGAGATAGGCCTGTATTGCTATAAACTTACTCTTAGAATCATTTTTGTTGCATCCCAAGTATTTTGGACTATTGTATTTTCATTCTTTCCATGTAATTTTTTATTTCTTCTTTGAATTCTTGGTTGACCCATTCATTGTTTTAGTAGCATATTATTTTGATGTTTACTCTTGGTCCTAGTTCTACTTTGTGTCTAATGCATCTCTATACATGGTACCACTGTAAGGCTCAGGATTGGTCACACTGTAGGAGTCATCCTTGATTATCCTTTTCCTTCAGGAAGTCTCCATCTTTAAAGTATATCTGGAATTTATTCTTTTATCAGTAATTATTATTTTATTATGAGACATTATTATTTTACTCCTGGCCTACTGTGTTACCTGGTCTCCTCACTTTTACTTTTTTATTCTTCCAGACTATTCCACAGAGTAATTGGAGTTATCTTTTAAAAATGCAAGTCATCATAATATACTTTGGTGTTAAAATCCCTTGCATAGCTGCTGGTTGTTCACAGAATATAGTTCATACTTCATGCAATGATATTAAGACCCTAAATGTCTTATGTTTTTTTCTTACAAGTCATATCATCTTATTCCATTCCTTCTCTCATTGACAGTTCTTTACACATCCAAGATCTTTTCCTTCTCAAGTCCTTCACTCTTATGACCCAAGTGTTCTAAGGGCTGACTCGTTGAAACCCTTTGGCTTTCAGCTCATGTCATTCTTTCAGCAAGACTTTTTCTGGTCACCTATCTAAAATTGCTTATCTTGCTTTCTATGAACTATTTTCATTGTTCACTTTCAACCCACTCAGCTACTATGCTAGTTGCCTTTATTGAGTTATCTCATTTGGTATTACTTTGTCTAGTCCCTCCTCTAATGCTAGCTAGATGAAAAGGTTTAAAGTAAGTACTTGCCTGTCTTAGTAACCACATAACCTGTAGCACTTATTGTAGTGCCCAGTATTTAATGTACATTCAGTATGCATCTATAGATGCTTTTCCTTTTATTTTTTAATTGTATTTATTTAGAGAGAGCACGAGCAGGGGGTAAGGGCAGAGGGAAAGGGAGAAGCAGGCCCATTGAGCAGGGAACCTGATGCAGGGCTCGATCCTGGGGCACAGGGATCATGGGCAGACACTTAACGCACTGAGCCACCCAGGCGCCCTGATGCTTTTCTTTTGTACACTCCATGGTGCTGAGCGCATTGTAAGCAGCCAGATAGGTAGATAGATAGTTGTATTTCTGTTGTTTTTCTTTCTTGTTTTCATTGTGGTCCAATTGTGTTGTTTTCATGTGGTCCAATTTCCTCCTTTCTCCCTTTTGTTTTGTTTTGTTTTTTAAGATTTTATTTATTTGTCAGAGAGAGAGAGAGAGAGCAAGTGCAATCAGGGAGAACAGCAGACAGAGGCAGAAGCAGGCACCCGGCTGAGCAAGGAGCCCAATATGGGACTCCATCCCAGGACCTTGGGATCGTGACCTGAGCTGAAGGCAGACACTTAACTGAAAGAGCCACCCTGGCGTCCCTCTCCCTTCTGTTTTAGATAATATAATCATTTGTTTTATTATATTTGTTCCATATATGCTCCCCCCCCCCTTTTTTTTATGTTAAATAGACTGCCCATAAGTGTTAACTGGATTTGCTACCTTTGGTACATGCTCTGAACCAAAATTTAATCCTAGATCTTGGGGTCAGCATATTTCCAAGTATGTTAAACTATAATCCTTTATAAAATGTTATATGTTAAATAGTGAGCAATTTTCTATGTACTATAAGCTGAGAAAGTTATTACTTCAGCTTTCATCATGATGACTTGAAGAAAGTTTATCAAAAAGGATTATAGAAAGAGTAGATTTATAACAACTGTCTGATATATAACCAGAATCCCCATGTTCAACTAAAACAGACTTGCCCTAGGCTTTCTAGAACATAATGCCCTTAGCAAGTAGCTTTCAACAGCTTTTTCAGGAAGCAATATTTTCCTTCAGTTAAAGGGTCACTATACTGTTTTTCTTTTTCCTTCTCCTGTCTTATCTTTTGAATTCAGGAAGTACTTTAAATTTACAGGCAGCTTTGAAGGCATGAAGCAAGTTCAGTCCCAGAAGTATTTCCTGTTATGGCATTAATCTAATTCCATGAAAGTAGAGCTGATTTTTCATCTGTAAAGTAGATAAAGTGCCTAGAGCAGCCGACCATTATTCTAGGTTATCATGATAAAGGGGCTTAGTTTTGACATGAAAGAGTTTATCAGCCTAACCAGTGGAAGATTTCATCCTTTTTGTTGAAAGATATATTAATGGATTATAATCTATCTTGGCTTCCAAAAGAAAGTTTGTCTTTATATTAAAAATGTTTACTTTAATCAGTAAATATGGTTTTCATGTTTATAAACTGTAGGATATACAATAAATCAAACAAATGTACTAACTGTATCACATTAAATCTGTAGTGTTAAGCCATTTTAAGTTCATTTAATGTTCAAATTAAGTCCCAATTTGAAATAATCGCATATTTGCTTTACAAACCGACATTTCAATATATAGAAATGTGGAAGTTCCTGTAAGCCTATACATTTGGTATTGGTGACCAATGTTATTAGGTCATATAATATAGAAACAACTATTCATAACATGCTTATTTCTTTTAATAATTAAATAATTAAAGCTATTTGATTGTTTTGTTGACTAACTTAAATATATATGCAAATAATATGTAATTCAAATGGTACAAATTCATCTCTTTCCCATCTCTGTCACCTAGTTCCCCATCAAGCTAAGACATTTAGATTAATTTTCTGGCTTGTTATAGGTTAAAAAACTTTTTTATTTGGAAACGGATTTCACATTGGGTATATATGCAATGTTCTTGAATAATGATAATTTATTTCAATACATGCTTGCGACATGCTAGTACATTACATATTTAGTCCCCACAATAGCTCTTTGAGTTAAATTCTGTTTTCCACTTGAAAAATGCAGAAACTGGGGCGCCTGGGTGGCTCAGTTGGTTAAGCAACTGCCTTCAGCTCAGGTCATGATCCTGGAGACCCAGGATCGAGTCCTATATCAGGCTCCCTGCTCTGCAGGAAGCCTGCTTCTCCCTCTCTCACTCCCCCTGCTTGTTTTCCCTCTCTCGCTGTGTTTCTCTCTGTCAAATGAATAAATAAAATCTTTTTTAAAAAAAAGAAAGAAAGAAAATTGCAGAAACTAAAGCTCAGAGAAGTTAACTAACTTGGTCTAGGTTATTCAACTCATAAATTGGAGATTTGGCACTGAAATTCAAGCCCTCATTACAGGTTCATCAAAGTAAACCAAGATTCCCCAGTTTTGCCTCTTATACTTGTGAGGAACAAAAGACTCCATTGATCACTTATTTCACAATTATAAGAAAATTAAGTTTTATCATATTTTAATGAGATATGATGCTTTTTATTTTGTTTAATGTATGTGGAATACTTATTCATGTTCATAAGCCAAAATAAAGACACTGTTTTAGGGGTGCCTGGGTGGCTCATTCAGTTAAGCATCTGACTCCTGGTCTTAGTCTCAGGAGCATGAGTTGAAGCCCCACACTGGGTTCTTTTTGTTTTTTTTTTTTTAAGATTTTATTTTTTTATTTGACAGAGAGATCACAAGTAGGCAGAGAGGCAGGCAGAGAGTGAGGAGGAAACAGACTCCCTCCTGAGCAGAGAGCCGGACTTGGCCTGGATCCCAGGATCCTGACATCATGACCGGAGCCGAAAGCAGAGGCTTTAACCCACTGAGCCACCCAGGCACACCCCACACTGGGTTCTAAGCTGGAAGTGAGACCTACTTTTAAAAAACAAACAAACAAAAAAAAAAACCCGACACTGGAACTCCTCAGTGGCTTAGTCCAATAAGCATCTGCCTTCAGCTCAGGTCATGATCCCAGGGTCCTAAGATAAAGTCCCTCATCAGACTCCTTGCTCTGTGGGAAGCCTGCTTCTCCCTCTACCTGCCATTCTCCCATTTGTGCTCTCTCTGACAAATCAGTAAATAAAATCTTTAAAAAAAAAAAACCAAAAACGTGACAATGCTTTATCATAGATATGAATACTTTAAAACTTAGATCATCGGAACATGAGAAGATCTCTTGCCTAATCAAGGGCATACTGAGTACTAAACTTGGGATTAGGAAATTTGGAGTTTTGTAATATCTTACTAATTTAAAGCATAATTATTTATGATCATTATTTTTCTAACGAGGATTGAATACTACCAGTCCATTCTGTCTTAGGGACTTGTGAAAGTAATCCAAGATCAGACATTAGATGTATTAATTTAAACATCATTCATTGAGACTGCCTACTCTCTGTGTCCTATTAAGTAACGTGGCAGATACCAACCTAAAGAAAACATGGGTTCTGACTTTATTGAACTACCAATTTCTTAGGAAGGATAAGGTCTATTACAATACAAATTAAAGTGATAAATGCTTACTTAGTATATGCGAGGGTTTCCTCAGCTAAGTTAAAGGCAGCAACTGTAATTTTATCACCTTTGTACTGATTCTGTAGCCTTACAAACTCAAGTCCTTAAATCCACTTTCTGAAACACATACAAAACAGAGGTGTTAATAAGCACACAAAAAGATGCTCAGCATCTTTAGCTATCAGAGAAAAGCAAATCAAAACTGGAATGCAATTCAGCTTCACACAGATGACTACAAACAAAAGGCGGGTAATAACAAGTGCTGTCAAGGATGTGGAGAAGGTAGAACCCTCATGCACTGCTGGTAGGAATGTTTGCAGTTCCCCAAAAGGCTGAATATAAAATTACCATAAGACCCAGAAATTTCACTTCTAGGTGTATGCCCAAGAGAATTGAAAGCCTCTATCTGCACAAAAATTTGTGTATGAATGTTCATAACAACATTATTCATAATATCCAAAGTAGGACTGTGGTGTAATGACTGGTTATCTCTGTAAATATCCAAAAAAAATAAATAAATAATCACTGAATTGTGTACCTTAAATGTGTGCATTATATGGTGTGTGAATTAGATCTCAATTTGTTTTATAAAAAAGATGGTGTTACGGAACTTTTAGACCACTTAGAGTACTTGGCATACCTAAGAACAAAGAAATTAATATTTAGAAGTATATTTATTTGTAGTATCAGCATAAATTTAGAGAGGGATGCCTTGAAGAAATCTATAATGTTAAAAGTATTATTGCTGCTGTTTTATTTGTTATTTTTATCATACATCATGGTGTTTTTAACTTATTCATTTCACCACAATCTTTATTGGTTAAATATATTGCAGTATTTAGAATAAAACTCAAATGTTGGTAATCCAGTGAGGAAGACTTGATAGCAGAAATTTATACATCACCTATTCCTTGCCCCTCCATTTCAGGTATATGCAACTGACCTACCAATTAACATGATTATCTCTTGGGCATTTCATCATCCAGTGTGAACAAATGAGCAGCATGCCCAAAATTTATTTGTAATTTAGCTATTTGAGCTTAAAATTCACTTCCCCACAGAAATTAACCCCAGTGTACAAATGTGGGTTAATTCTCCACAGTACTCTATAAATGCTTAACACTTAAGTGTACCTAAATTAAAGCATTAATTGGGTAGGAAGCAGGGGAAGGCTGAGGGAGAGAAGTCTCTATCTTGATGGTAAATCCTTTCAGAGATTTTGTACTGTTAATGGGGCATATTTGTTCATTTTGTGATGAACACATATTTGGGAGTTAGTAGACTCACTTATCTTCTCTTTAATCCTGATCATATAACTAATAGGAACCTTTAAAGAGTAAACATCTTGCAGTTGCTTTCTTGTCTTCCCTGTTAAAAATAAAAGGGTTCTTAACTCAGTAAGCAGGCATGGAAAAGCAGTAAGAGATGTAGGGAGTATCCTTGAAGGCAGCTTCTCCTTGAGCAACATCTCTCCTATGAATATAGTATAAACATATAATTTATAATGTGGAATAAAGAAAGTTTTGTCTTTTAAAGAACTATTCCTTCTTAATTCAGCCTTAAGGGGTTTAGATTCTTTTTCTTCAGTATCCAGTAATGAGTTTAAGGGTAGTGGTGATTACTACCTTGATCCATTATTTTTCGTAAAAATAGTTTTTTTTCTCTAATGCTTCATTTGTCTGATTGCTGTATTTCTTACCAGAAATCACAAAATCCATTTCCTGTAACAGTATAATAATTTTCACGTCTAATTATAGTGCACATATACTCAGAAGATTAAAGATATAGATTAGAAAAGAAAAAGAAGACACTGAGAATAAACATTCTGGTAGAATTTATATTTTAATATAATCACTAATTTAGAAAAATAAGTATAAATAGTGGGCTGTAAATAGATTGTTTAGTATTTTCATAAGGAATTAATTCACTACAGGCACAATTAGTTTTTATATGCTTTCATAGCAGTTTAAAAAAAATTTTTTTTTCTTTCCCTATTCTGACATGAAATTTACAGATGGTTATACACAGTCTCAGCTGGAAAGATCTTCTGTTAAAATCAGCTGCTCCTGGCTTGACAAATCTTGACTACTTAGTGATTAACATGTTAGTAACAAGTGTGAATGTCATTAATGTAAATACAATTTTGTTAACACCTTATGTTTCTTATTATTCATTCTTTAAATGAAGAATTTTCTGGTTAGCTGAGCAATTATGTAATTTTTATTTAATAAAGAATAAAGTCCTGCTGATCATAATAATAATTCCTATATTTGTTTATAACTTGTTTTCATATTCATTCTTTTATATATTTTTCTATTATTACAGTACCTTTGAGTGAAAGAAAGTGGTTGAAATGTAAAAGAAGCTTCTTGGAATGTCCATAATATCATATGTCTTAGTATGTTTGCACCTGCTTGAAGGAAAGAGTAAATTATTTCCTGAGAACCCCACAGTTATATAGCTAGTTCCAACTCTGATCTGCTCTGAGGCATTTAACCTCTCTTAACCTTGGTTTCCTTATTTAGAGGAAGTGGCTGTTGAGCCTTACCTAAATCATAAAGTGAGTGCAAGTAATTGTTTACTAAGAATTCTAAGAAAGGGTAATGGAAAATGTCAAGTATAAATGAAAGAGTTATAACTGCTCTCATCTCTCTCAGGGATAGCAATTCACTCAATGAACTTCTATCATTTCTAAAACTTATCTACCTTTTTAAAAAAGGGCTGTTTAAATATGAATATATAAGTGGATATATATACTATTTTGATTTGTTACTTTAGTAGTGATTTTGAATTAGTTGAAGCATGCAGCTTAAACATATTTTTTATTTCACTTAAATAGTAGGTTAGCCAAAACCCAGTAAATAATTTGGGAGTAGATTCTGCCAGGTAAATACTAAAGTGGGTGGTATGTACTTTAAAGGGCTGTAACTTTTCCTTTTGTACTGATTTAAGACTGATCTCCTTATTCTAATTACTTGAACTTGGGCGGGGGGGGGGGGGTGGGGG
>PITA01008905.1:0-38344 GCA_004023965.1 Spilogale gracilis | reverse complement strand
TTGTGAAATACTAAGGTAGCAGAATGGTAGCAGATAATGGTAGAAAAATAAAAATGTTAGAAGGACTTTATATTCCGTGCTTAGAAGTATAAACTTTACTGTAAGCATTTGGGAACCGTAAAATCCTTTTAAGAAGGAGAGTGATATGAGACTATAATTTGGAAGCATAGTAGTGAGAGGGTGGGTAATTGTACATTTGCATTAAACCCTTTGTGCTAGTGGTTTCCAGGTACATAAAGTGAATGAAACATGGAAGACAGCAATCTTCAAATCGTCTTCAATCTGTTACTCCTGGAGCTTTGAAATATGTTGAGATAGTTATAAACTTGTTTCATCAACTGTATTTGCTCTAGTTTATGTATTACAAATGATTTTAAGCAAACTTCTACCTTGATTTTATAAACCAAAGTGTGTATGATTAGTCTTAAAGCAACCCATGTTCCTCTGTGACTGATGTTTGTTTGTTTGTTTGTTTTAGAGAAAGAGACTGTGAGCCATGGGAGGGGCAGAGAGAGGGAAAGAATCTCAAGCAGACTTTAAGTGTGGAACAGTTGTAGGGCCCAAGAGCCTGAGATTACAACCGGAGCTGAAACCAAGAAATTTTTCCTAAGTCTCATCCCATTTTGGCTTCAGCTCAGGGCACAGGTGAGAGTGAGATGGGGTGTGACTTATCTTAGTCTGAAAACTGGGGCTCAAGACCCAGAAATCCTGCCCCACAGCACCAGATAAACCATTCTATCTCAGTCCATGACCTACACAATCTGTGAGTGTGATAGAAAATGGTGTTTGCTTCGCACTAAGTTTTGGGTTTTTGTTTTTTTTTTTTTTTTTTAGGATTTTATTGATTTGTCAGAGAGAGAGAGCACGTGCATAAGCCAGGGGAGCAGCAGGCAGAGGGAGAAGCAGGCTCCCCGCTGAGTAGGGAGCCTGATGAGGGACTCCATCCCAAGACCCTGGAATCATGACCAGAGCTTGAGCTGAAGGCAGATGCTTAAGGGATAGAGCCACCCAGGCGTCCCTGATTTTTATTTTTGTAATGCTTTACTGAAAGCATTTCAAATCTACCTTTCCAGTAGTACTCTCTATCAAATATATTTTATTATATTCACAATGATTTTTAAGTTAGCAGCTATAATATTTGCTGTATTTACCTAAATATCCCTCTACTCTCCTATTCCCCTGGAAGAAAGTAAATTGGCTATGGACTACTCCCAGGGCCCTGAATTGAGATGATTCTTAAGTTTTGACTAATATCTTACTCCCCTGTGTCAATTTCCCACATTAATTCCCTCATTCATAAAATGGAGGTTCTGATAGTACTTACCTAAAAAAGTTCTAAAAAGTCAAGGGGCGCCTCGTGGGTTGGTTGGTCAGTTTAGCCTCCAGTCTGACTCTTGGTGTTGGCTCCAGTCAGGATCTCAGGGTCATCATGAGATGAAGCCCCACATGGAGCTCTGCACTTAGCAGGGAGTCTCCTTGAGATTCTATCACTCTGCCCCTCCCCCAACTCATGGGTGTGTGTATGTACACACGCTCTCTCTCACTCTCAAATAAATACATCTTTTTTTAATGTCATTAAAAGTACCATTAAGTGCTTAATAAAATGGTCTAACATAAGTGCTCAAGGAATGATGCTTTATATTGTTAGGGCATCATTTCCTTCTAAGACTCTACAACACAGATGGAGAAATTGGAGCTTTAAAAATAGGCTTGTGTTCAAACGCTGATTCTGCTATATAAATATGATATGGTATATGACAAATATTCCTTTTTATGTCACCTCCTCTTCCATATAGACTTGCTTGATTTCTGGTCTTGCCCCAGGATATTAAGTAACTTCTACATAAATCCATGTTCTCTGTCTTCAAGACACCAGCACAAAGATCTCTTTGGAGATCAGCAGCAGGCTCAAACTCCATATGCAGAAGCCGGATATGCAGAAGCCGGAACTGTCTTAAATAGGTAGAATTTATTCTGTGTGGGAAACCTTGACTATGATTTTAAGGCCTTCCAACTAATTCAGTCTGCCCTTCCAGGTGATCAAGGATAGTCCTTTTCCAGATATCAACTGATTAGGGTTTTTTGTTTTGTTTTGTTTTGTTTTGTTTGTTTGTTTTTAAGATTTTACCCATTTGACAGAGAGAAACACAGCCAGAGAGGGAACACAAGCAGGGGGAGTGAGAGGGAGAAGCAGGCTTCCCGCCGAGCAGGGAGCCCGATGTGGGACTCGATCCCGGGTCTCCAGATCATGACCTGAGCCAAAGGCAGCTGCCTAACCAACTGAGCCACCCAGGCGCCCCTGATTAGGGGTTTTAACTATATCTGAAAAATACCTTCAGAGTAATACCTAAGTTAGTATTTGAATAACTGGACTTTGTAATGTAGCCAAGTTGTCATATCAAAAACATCACAGAGGATAAATTTCTGTGAAAGAAATAGCAAGCTCATTGTAGTTGGTCTTTGATTTTATGTATTATGCATGTTATATCACATTGGCTTTTTAAAGAATATACCTAGTATATTTTGCTGAGATTTTAATAGGAAACAGAGGGGGGTGCCTGGGTGACTCAGTCAGTTAAGCGGTTGCCCTCGGCTTGGGTTATGATTCCAGCATCCTGGGATCGAGGCCCATGTCTGGCTCCCTGCTCAGCGGGGAGCCTGCTTCTCCCTCTCCAGCTCCCCTGTGCTTGTGATCCGTCTCTCGCTATCTCTCTCTGTCATAAATAAATAATAAACTTGGGACGCCTGGGTGGCTCAGTTGGTTAAACGACTGCCTTCGGCTCAGGTCATGATCCCGGAGACCCGGGATCGAGTCCCACATCGGGATTCCTGCTCGATGGGAAGCCTGCTTCTCCCTCTCTCACTCCCCCTGCTTGTGTTCCCTCTCTGGCTGTGTTTCTCTCTGTCAAATAAATAAAATCTTTAACAAACAAACAAACAAATAAATAAATAAATAAAAGTTTTTTAAAAAGAAAAAGATGCTAGAGTCCTGGGATTGATCTCTGCATCTGGCTCCCTGCTTAACAGGGAGTCTGCTGCTTCCTCTCCCCCTCACCCTACTCATGCTCTCTCTCTCAAATAATCAAATAAAATTGTTAAAAATAAATAAGTAAAAGGAAATGGAGGATATCTTAGGTTTTTTCCAAATCTTAAATCTTAGTTCATTTAAACACTGCCTGAAATCATTATAAGGATTGATAGAAGAGGTAAAACTTGAATCATTACTATAGTTGAATTGGCAGAAAAGGAGTGCTATGTTCCAATGTATGATTAAGCATAGACTGCGGCGGGAACATGTTTGGTGACTAAGAGGATAAAAAGATAATATCAAGAGTATAGCTAGACTGTGAGCTTTCTAAAAGCTGGTATTGTACGTTAGTTTTCTTTGTATCACCCTGGCCTGATATAGTATCTAGAAAAAAAGCGCTTAGCAATTGTTTAAGTGGATTGAATAGTGAATAAAAGGATAACTTTAGACATGTCTGTGTTACAGCATGATCCATCATATGCATTCAGAAGTGATTGTACTTGAAATCAAAGCACCATATTTAACTTAGTTAAGAATCAGTACAGCCCCAATTCCTAAATTGGAGAAAGCCATCTTCTAGCACATCTTCCCTCATAAGAATGTGAACCCTCTGAGGGCAAGAATTATTATGTAATTTTGGATCTATCTTAGTGCTTTATTGCTTTGCATTTAAAAGATACTTAATAAATATTTCTTGTTGAAGTCAGTGAAAACAGCATACCGAAGAAATCCAAACTTCTTTTGTAATACATCTCCTTTGAAACTAAGAGAAACCAAAATATTTGAGATGTGATTGACATATATCGTGTAACTGGAGAATAATAAGCTGTTTTTTCAATATTCCTCCTTTTATATATTCAAAGTTTATGTTCAACTATTTTGTCTTAAAGCATTATAAAATTACACTGGTTTGGTGTCTCTCAATGAACGAGACATCTTTATAGCTTTTCTGTGGGACAAGGCAAAGCAATTGAATATAAAGGAAAGCTATTGTAGTTTTATCCTACTGAGTACAAATATTTGGGGATTAAAGGTTTATGAGATAAATGGCTTAAAGATTAATTAACTGTGCTATCTTTTTACCTTCCTATCTCATTTGTAGGTCAGTGGTCTGTTAATACAGAGAAATTTTTTCATTCCCCACTGTGTTTCCACTTCTAAGTATTAGAAAAATGTCAAAGGAACAACAACTGGACATCCTTTCTCTTTATTATGCTTTTAAAATTTATAAGAATTATGGCTCTATTGCTTTTTTTCATTCATAGTTAAATTAGTTTTTTCTTGGGCTTTTTATGTAAAACATAAAGTAATAGTTCTACTTATTTTCTAATTTTTTCAGTTGATCCGAATTTTACAGTACCAACCAATAAGACGCAGACATTTCCTTGTGGGGAGTGGAAGGGAACACAGGATAACTTACTCTGATGGCTTCTCAGTGATTTTATTACTAGAAAGATAAGCACTGCTTTATTATCTACTTTCTCCTGTAAAGTTATCTGCAAACTAGGTAACAAAATGCAGAGCGGTGTATTTACTTTCTCACTTTTTCCCAAAGAGACGATTAGAGCAGTGTTCCTAGGGAACAGTTTGCTAACTGCACTCTTTCTTGGGGTGTACTGGTAGCTTTTATCACATGATCAGAGAGACGGTGAAAAATGCTAATGATGAAAGATGAGTATATCTATTCCTTGAAATGTGATGAAAAATTTAGAAACGAAAACTATTTTTCTGAGGTGACATCTAGATTAGCAGTTCATTTTCATCACTTGTCCTGATCCACTACTTCTAGCATTTCAGAAAAAACGGTGGGGGTGGAAGGGCTAATATATAGCAAAGCTACTGAAGTGACTATTTGAGTATTCCATCTGTGAAAGCTTCACTGGAATTAAGAATTTGGCACAAATGGATGTAATTCGTTCTGTTTTTATTAAGAAGAAAACTATCCTAACATGAAGGAGTAAAATGCTAGACAGTGTGAAAGGGGAAAAAAATACATGAGTCTTGGAAAGAATATTAATATAACTTAATATAAAATAATGATTATATTAGGATTTATTTCCTTTTTCCTGTATTTGGTGTTTTGGGAAAAGAGGCATGAAAGAACTTGATCAGAACCAGTGTATTTGATTTACTATCTCAATTACCTGTTTGCTTGTTCATGGTGGACCAGCTACAATTAATTGTTCATAGTGTAGACATGATGTGTTACAGAAAAATTAAGTTACATATAATCGTATGTGATTAAAAGAACAATATACCTTATTTTGAACAAATAGTATTTTAGTGACTTTGCAACTAAGAAAATAGACTTGGTTGGTAAGAAAACATGAAAGGTATATTTTAGATAAATAAATTTAAAATTTTCATATTTAGGAGCGCCTGGGGGGTTCAGTCAGGAAGCATCTGTCAAGGGCTCAGGTCATGATGCCGGAGTCCCACGATCGAGCACCACATCGGGCTCAGTGCGGGGCCTGCTTCTCCCTCTCTCACTCCGTCTCTGCATGTATAGCTATGTTTCTGTCAAATAAATAAATAAAATCTTTTTTTTTTAAAGACTTTATTTATTTATTGACAGAGAGAGAGATCACAAGTAGGCAGAGAGGCAGGCAGAGAGAGAGGAGGAAGCAGGCTTCCTGCTGAGCAGAGAGCCCAATGTGGACCTCGATCCCAGGACCCTGAGATCATGACCTGAGCCTAAGGCAGAGGCTTTAACCCACTGAGCCACCCAGGCGCCCAATAAATAAAATCTTTTTAAAAAAAATAAAAATCTTTTAAAAGTTCAAACAATTGAATTGTAGAGGTATTTTAAGAAATTACCGTAGATTTAATAAATAACAGCACTCTCGTAAATATGCCCTACCTGTTTGCTAAGTCATTAAATTCTGGGGTTTTTTATTTTTGCTAAATTTTGACTCCTTTTGATACAATTGATTATATTTGTGATGGATACTGGAAGGAGAACAGCATGTATATATTGTATAAATCAAATAAAGCCATTCTAACTAAAAAGAAAGAAAAAAAGAATTTTTTCCATTGTGTTTTAGGTTATAACCACTGATATTTTCAACGGTGATAATCATAATATCCTCATAAAAAAGGGAAAATGCCTAGATTTTACTATAATAAAAATTAGTAAAACTTATGTAAGCTTCATACTTTATAGATGTTTATAGACAGACAGTCAGATGTAGGGATTTTAAATTGTCTTCATTTTGCAGTTATTTAACTTTCTGGTTATTTGACAAACCATGGTTTAACATATGGGCAAATGATTAGTCTCATGGTAATAGAGATAAAATTCAAGCAAATCTTATAAATTTTTGTGAAAATCACACAAATGAGATGATTTCTTAAAGGGCCAAGAAGTTATTAAATTTTAAAAGTATGACCACCTGGAACCATGCAGATGTTTCTTGGAATTTTTTTTTTTTTTTTTAAGGACAGTCCAGCAGTCCTAGTGAACAACTAATTTGCTCAACATTTACGATGCAATTCTTAGGACTAAGAACATGCTTTCCATCTCCTTGACTATGGCTCTAATTACCTCAGCTTGGACTGATCAATATTTGATCTTTTTCCCACCGTGCAAACATGTTACTTTGACTGTCTCTTTCTCTTCCTTTTGGATAATTTGCAGCCATGTGAGAATGGTTCGTTTTGTTTGTTCTCTCTGGCTAGAGGCCAAGGGTCTCTTATTAGTATAATGCAGTTCATTGATGTGAATTTGTTGATCTCCTGGGTAGTTTTTCACAAATTTAAGGCAATTAAAAGCTTTTATATGGCATTTCACTTGAAGTTATTAGTGGTCTTTCAGTGATTTTGCTTTTAAAAATTACTTCATCATTTTATGATTATTTCCTTTTCTTCTCATTTCTCTTGCCTCCCCAACCTATAAAATTCTAGAAAAAAGGATTGAAACAATCATTTCATTGATTGATTTCATAAAAAGTAACAATTCATAAAATTGTAATTTAATAACAGTAATATTTTAATTAACACAATTTTTAAAGGACTAATGAAGTTTTTGGCTTTGTTTTATAAGACCTGTTTTAAACTTATTCATGATAGAAACCATAATGAATTTGGAAGACAATGGTAAGAATTGAATCTAAAAATTATTTGGTAATTGCCAAAAAACTTTAAAAGCATATATATATATAATATATACCCACATATATATAATATTTTTAGAGTGGCAAAACACTTTGTAAATTGGAGTTTTATTAATATCTTAAAATGTTCTCATACATAGCAGAGGCCCATATGTTAGATTCCTTAACATTTGCAGTGAATGGACCTTTCTTTAGCACATCAGAAGTATGAGTGTTAAATGAAGACCACCTAAGTCTTTGGGACTGCTATAGCATTGACTAGATGAAAATCGTTTGGCTTAATTTATACATACTGGAAATCATTGGTGCCATTTCTTTCTTCTTTCCCCATTTAAAAAAAAAGTATTTATTAGAATTGTTTTCCTAGTGTTTGTTAATGGCATAGTTTCTATTATAGTACTTAATTAAATTTATTTCATTAGTGTACTTGATTATTTGGAAGAAACCATCAATAGAGTACATTTGAGGCAACTTGGGGAGGTTTTAGAGTTACTGCAATGAGTATATGAAATGTAAATCAATTCTAAATGTTCCTAATATTTTATATTTTTTCCTTTATAATATGTATTAAAATAATGATATTTATTAGGAACTTAACTTTCTACTATTTTAAGACAAGAATATTGTATTGGTTGAAAAGGTGTACCTTGGAGTTAAACTACCAGGACATAGAATCAAGTTTCAGTACTTACTAGCTGTGACTGGGAAGTTAACTTCTGAGTCTCACTTTCTTCATCTGCAAAACGGGGAAGATGATAATACCTACCTCATAATGATAAAATGAGATAATATGTTTAAGTTGTCAGAACAGTGCGTGGCCTACAAGAAATGCTCACCAAATGTTTGCTATAAAGATATTTTTGTCATTTGCTAGACTCAATGTTAAACTTTATGTATATTTATTCCTAAGTTAAGTCAAAGGAATGTCAACAAGAGAGGTTGGATCCCAATAAAAAGACTATATATAAAAGAAATAATGCATTTGACTAGTAGTTTATGCAGTATAATGACAGTTCTTTATAGTTCACTGAAACAGAACTGTGTACAAAGCGTTACTCCCAATTTTACATTCAAGGAGATGTGTTGTACTGCTGATATTTTTCAAGCCAGTTTGAAAGGCAGGGGCTTAGGTCAGTTAAGAAAACAGCTAATAAAAAACAGTTTGCTTGTTTTGTGAAACAAATAACACAATGATCTGGGTCAATAATTCAAGTATCAGTCTGTCATTCAATTTACTGAATATTTTTTTTAATTTTGCATGAAAACATTTTAAAGCAGTATTTTCATGTTTTTTTAAATGGATGATTAATAAATTTTAACATCAGATTTATTCCCCAGATTCCTCATGTTCCCACTCACACCCCTTTTCTGTCATTCAAGTGTGGCTATCTGAAACCTATTGCAAAGAAAAGTTGTATATTCTCATTCAGTTTGGCTTTGAACATTTTATTATTACTCCATACTTCTGGTAAGGTGATATAGATCCAGTTTGGTACAGACATTACACACATTACGCCTACACTACCAGCTTCCACTTGTCTCAGCTGCTAAAACAAGCAATAATATATACCCTTCTTTGCCATACTGCTTTTAGAATTACTCATCTACCTTACCTTTAGGACTAGCCCACAGACCATCTAGTTTTCTTCCATAACCACAGAGTTCTTTTGGTCAGGTAAGGTTTAATATGGGAAAGAACATGAAATAATTAAAACAGAATTTGATTAAAAGATTTTTTTTCTTTGAGTCGCCTGGGTGGTTCAGTTGGTTAAACAGCTGCCTTCGGCTTGGGTCATGATCCCGGAGACCCAGGAACAAGTCCCACATCGGGCTCCCTGCTCAGCGGGAGGCCTGCTTCTCCCTCTCTCACTCCCCCTGCTTGTATTCCCTCTCTGGCTGTGTTTCTCTCTGTCAAATAAATAAAAAGATTTTTTTTTCTTTAAATATGCACATGTATACCCTACCTTAACATATAGTGAAAATTAATTTTTTCCCAAATTATATTCCATGAGAAAAAGAGTTTTATTTCCAAATTAGCTGACAAATGTAAAGATAGGCAAGAATTGAACAGATTTCGTTACTGGGGGACAAAACCCTTTTTTCATAAAGTATCTTTTTATATCTCAGAGGACACTAGGGTTTAGCAAGACATAGTTTGGAAAATACTCATACAAAAAGTCAGCTTTCTGTAGTTAGGAGTCACGCATTTTCACTGCTAAAATAAGGCAGTTATTTTTTTTTCTTCCATTTTTAATTGCCATGCCAACCTTTATTGGTTCTCTTGTCTCCCAATGATTTAAAAAGAAAAAACAAAATCTAAATATGTTCCCACCCACACCCCCGCCCCCATGAGCACTTCTTGCTTTTAGCATCCCTTCTTGAATATTTCTCCCCATAATTACACTTACAGTTTGAGAAATACAAGACAGTCTGTTTTGTTTTCAAATTTCAAATTAGAAAGAGATTTGGGTTTGGAAGCTCATTTCTCTCTGTGGCTACCTAACTGTTCTACCCCAAGGGGGAAAATACTGTGAAAGAACACCTGCTATTGAGCACTCTTTGTACGTTATTCTCTCAAGCTTACCCTAGATAAAGCAGGTTTTGATGGAAAAACAAAAAAGGCCTTGTGATACCTCTGTGTACCAAAAGGTCCTTTTGACAAAAGCTGTGTGATACTAACACACACACACACACACACACACAAGTCATTTTGGTTGTTGGGGGTAGTGGGGAAGGTGGAGCTTATTTCATTTGTTGTGTTTATGCGTCTACTGCTTTGCAATTGTGAAATTTCAGACATCTGTATATCCAATGTGTGGGTTGTATTTTTATTTATCTCTCGTGTATACTATCATTGCTTTAAAAAAGTTACATGAACGTTAAAAAGATTTTAGTTTTTTCAGATGTTCATTAATTCCATTTGATTTTTTTATAATGCAAATAATGGAAAGATTCCTATTCAAAGATGCCTAGTTTTTCCTAAAATTTCAGTTAGGATTTTATATTCAGTGTAATTGTTTCCATCTCACTCAGAGTGCCAGATTACCTGTTTGTCTTATCCTTACTATATACAATTTACACACTCTGCTACAAACACCGTAGGATAAGCACAGTTGGCCCTAAAAAACATGAAAACAAGATTTTTGTCTGTTTATGCCTTTTGCTCCGTAAAGTGACTCCTTCAGCGTGACATGATGTGCTGTGTATATCTAGTGAAGTGTTCCTTTTATTCCATTAATTACAAACAGCTTAAGAAAATATTTAAAGTTAAACTCTAATGATTAGTCCTGGTAGTCTCCATTTTACTGAGAATGCCTTTGTCAGAAATTATGTCATCACAATGGACTCTTAGCCAGGAAGTTCTGTGTAGCAGATGAATGAATTAGAAGTACTGAGTTTCTAATAAAAGACACTATTGTAATACTGAAATACTGCTGATGACGGTTGCCAGTTTTCTGTCTTTAAATTTACAGAACATCTTCTGTGATTAAACTGAGGAATACTTAGAATAAGTCCTTAGAGTAAACCAACTATAAACTTGAGAAGCCAGAAATAGAAAATGATATTTCCTTTTAACAATGCCATTTAAGTTCCCAACTTTTCTTGGTTTGGCTGCCAGACACTTGTTCCTTTGTCTCAAAAACTGTTAGCAAAAAACAGTAAATATACTTCTTCCTTTTCTCAGCTAACATCTGATTTTATCTGCACATTGATTAGATTTTAAAACTTTTCTCACCTTCCAAGTCTGAATGGCTTATGTAACCCTCTGTTGTTACAATTATCAAGACAAAGACTTAGATTCTGTATGTTAGAGAAAAGTCCTGACATTACTGTTTGCACTTCATTTAATTGCTTCCTTCCAGTTTAATATGTGGAATATTTTGGGTATATCGCTGACCCTTCTGTATTTCAATCCTTTTTTTTTTTTTTTTGGTAATTACCACTGCAGTGGTAGAATGTCTTATAAACATGTATTCTCTTTGTGATTGACATAGAGCTTTACTTACAGTAGGTACTCAATATAATAGATGATGATTTGGAGCACATACATTTTCAAGGCAAATGTAACTCTCTTGCTGTTTCATCAGCTTTCTTAGCTAGATTTAACAGTTCCTAGACTTCACGACTTTTCACAATTAATAGTAAATTCAGTATGCATTATCTGTAGTAACCATAGAAAAATATTTCTGAAATACTGCTCCCCAAGCCTTAGCTTCCTAACTAAATAAGACATCTTATCTGTACTAGGGTTTTATCGTACAGTAATTACAGCATTTTCATGTGCTATATCATAGCTGTTAACTAAAAATAAATGGGTACTTAAAATGGAAAATGAAATTATCCTGTTGCTTGAAATATCTTAACTCAGGTTTTATTACAGGTTGCATATGGTATTTGTTAGAACTTTGAACCTATCTTGGTTGTTGAATTATTATGTGGATTAACTTTTGCATTTGAAAGTTCTTGACTTTAAAAGCATGTCTGTTTTAAATCTTATACAAATGCTTTACAGGTTTTGAGAACAGTCTAATCTCTTTGTTATGTATCTTTTGTTTATTTGTTTTGTTTTTATACTGGAACTGCAAATTCTAAGCACCAGCAGATTTGCATACAGCATGGCTTTAAATAGTTTTATGATAGCATTACTATATTTTTTGAATTATTGACCTATTATAGGGAACATGAAAATGTTTTTAACAATTTGGAAAAATTGGGAATTATACAGCATATTAAGAAAAACTCATTTATCATAGTACTCCCACAAAATATAAAACCTTATATTAAAAGTACATAAAGAGCTTTTGTAAAGTACTATAGATCAGCCTATAGAAAAAAAAAGTATAGGAAAGAAAGTTTTGGAAATTCATTCAATAACTAATATATGTTTCATATCTAATTTCAAAGATCCACATGATTTTTATATTTTCACCATCAGGTAGAGTCTTATAGTTTAGTCATAACTGAATCATCCACTTCAAAATGAAAGAACAATATAGTTCATCGCCATTCACGAATTTAGTTTTCATAGCTTGGCTAACATTTGCCATGATCTTAAGTTAGTAAGTGAACCTAGTCAACTGTTTAGCATCCATTGTGACATATTTTACTGTTCTCTACAGCTTTTCAAATAACATTTGCCCTTCTGAAATGATAAGAACTTGGATTCTTTCTGAAAAATTACCTTTAAATAAGAAGGGAAAGCTGTAGTGGGGATAAAAATTGATTAGCTTTAGGTTTAGATATACACATAAAGGAAGGATGACTCTCATATAGGATTAAAAACAGAAGTTTTAATTAGCATGTCTGTATTTCATGTATGTAAGGATTTGTACTATTTCTCCAAGATATCTTCTGGAATTCCAAGATGGTGATGACTTAGATATCATCAATAAACATGGGGAAAAAAACTAAAAAACTAAACTACAACTAAAGTTCTTGAGGAATTTCTATCTAATGTGATTATTTTATGTTTGTATATTTATTAAGTAAAGAACCTCCATATACTCTTTACCCAGATACCAATCTTTGTACATTTCCTGTTATATCTCTGTATTTTTCCTTTTTCTCATGGTTACTAGAAGGCTAAAAACAAGTATCTTTTTTATAACTTATGGCATGCATTTAAGTTTTATTCTGTTTTCCTCTTTTTAGTCATGGTCTTATCTTTTTTACATCCTCTAAATCACCTTAATCCTCAACGAATTAGGCAAACAGTAAATAAAACATTAATAAAACTCAAGGAAATGATCCTAGATTATTATTTGAGAACATAAGATCCTAAATGTATTATAAGAGAACAATCATAAGCAATCCTCAAGTGATGTTTACTGAATTAGAAAGGACTGTTGCTTTTATGATTAATCTGAATTGGTGTTTCTGGGACACCCAAAGATTCCTGTACACATGTATTACCTGTATGCTTCCAAAATTATACATGTAAAATCAATGACTACCAAGAAAAATTTCAGGAATGTACATGCAATGAATTTTATACACAACATTTGGCTTTTTCTGTATTCTTTGTGTTCTAAATTTCTGAAAATTTTCATCTTTGTGAGGATAGAAAAAGTGTGTGCTCTTTTTTAGTCAATTAAAGTAAGGATTTATAGTGGCGCCTGGGTGGCTCAATCATTAAGCATTGGCCTTCGGCTCAGGTCGTGATCCTGGAGTCCCAGGATCAAGCCCCACATTAGGCTCCCTGCTTTGCGAGGAGCCTCTCTCTCTCTCACTCCCCCTGCTTGTGTTCCCTCTCTAGCTGTGTTTCTCTCTGTCAAATAAATAAATAAAATCTTTAAAAAAATGCAAATAAAAAAATTATAAATTAATGGAATGATACTATTTTGGCGTTTTACTGTATATTTGTTTCCATCATATCTTGAAAAGATATTTCATGAGCTTTTAATCATTTTTACTCAAGAGATACAGAAGCAGAAGTTCAAAAGATAACTTATTTTTAGAAATGTAATTATATTTAGGGATGCCTGGGTGGCTCAGTTGGTTAAGTATCTGACTCTCGGTCATGATCTCGAAGTCAGTGAGACTGAGTTGCCCTATCAGGTATAGAGCCTGCTTTGGATTCTCTCTTTCTCTATTTCTCCTTCTGCCCCCTTCCTGTTCCTCATACGCAAGCACTGTTTCTTTCTTAAAAGGGAGGGGTCATGAATGGTTCATTCACTTAAGCATCTGGCTCTTGATTCCTTTTTTTTTTTTTAAAGATTTTATTTATTTATTTATTTGACAGAGAGAGAGATCATAAGTAGGCAGAGAGGCAGGCAGAGAGAGAGAGGAGGAAGCAGGCTCCCCGCTGAGCGGAGAGCCCAATGCAGGCCTCTATCCCAGGACCATCAGATCATGACCTGAGCCGAAGGCAGAGGCTTTAACCCACTGAGTCACCCAGGTACCCTTGACTCTTGACTTCTGCTGGGGTCATGACCTCAGGGTTGGGGGATTAAGTAAAGAACCTCCATATACTCTTTACCTGCATTGGGCTTCCCATTCAGCATGGAGTCAGCTTGAGGATTCTCTCTCACGTGCGCACTCTCCCCCTCTCCCTGCTTGCGCACTTGCATGCTCTCTCTTGCAAATAAATATATAAAACTTTAAAAAAATGAACTTAAATTTAAATGTTTTGTATATCTAATTTCTATTAAAGGTTTACTTTGTGTCTGGTACTTTTCTAGGTACTGAAACTATGTGACCAAAAACGTTAAAAATTACCCCCAGGGAACTAACATTTTAGTGAGTAAAGACTTTAAGCAAAATATATAGTATATTATAATAAGAACTACAGAGGAAAATAAAACAGAAAAGGAGGCTAAGGAGTTCTGGGGCTTGGAGAGGGGGGCTACACTTTCATATAGGACTATGAGGGAAAAATCTTACCCCAAAAGGTAACATTTAAGTAAAATTTGAAGACATTAAAGGAGCCATTATGCACATATCAGGGAGAAAACCAATCCAGATACAGGGAATAAATAACACACAGAAAGGCTCTGTACCAGGAGCATAGCATATTTAAAGAAACAAGGAAGCCAGTATTACACTATGTGTTAACTAACTAGAATTTAAATAACAACTTCAAACTAAACAAATGCAAAGGAAACAAGGAGGCTAATATGAATGGCTGGAGTGGAGTGAGCAATGAGAAAAGTAGTAGGAGATATAATTATAGAGGGAAAGAGTTGAGGCACATGTTGAATAAGACTTTACAGGCCATTCTAAAGACTTTATGTTTTCACTCTGCATGAAATAAAAAAGACTTTAGCGGGCTTTGTTTAGAGAAGAAAAATAACCTGACATATTTTACTAAGGTTATTCTGGCTGCCATGTGGACAAGGAACTGAATGGGGCAAATATAAAAGTGGGGAAATCGGGGTGTGGGGGGGGCTCCATAGGCTAAGCATCTGCCTTCTGCTCAGATCATGATCCCAGGGTCCTGGGATTGAGCCCTCCTTTGGGCTCCCTGCTCTGTGGAGAGCCTGCTTCTCCCACTCCCTCTGTTTGCTGCTCCCCCAGCGTATTCATGGTCTCTCTGTGTGTCAAATAAATAAAGAAAATCTTTAAAAAAAAAAAAAATAGAAGTAGGATAGGGTGCCTAGGTGGCTCAGTTGTTAAGCATCTGCCTTCAGCTCAGGTCATGATCTCAGGGTCCTGGATTCGAGCTTCGTACCAGGCTCCCTGCTCAGCAGGAAGCCTGCTTCTCCCTTTCCCATTCCCCCTCCTTGTGTCCCCTCTCTTGCTGTCTCTCTCTCTCTCTGCCAAATAAATAAATAAAATCTTTTTTAAAAAGTAGAAGTACGGAAATCAATTTAGAGACCATTGCAATAATCCAAGTGAGAGATGTGGTAGACGGAATTAGGTCATTAGTGGTGGAAGTGGTGAGAAAGAGCGATTAGATGATAGTTTGCAACTAGGTATAAAAGAATTTCCTGCTGGATTGCAAATAAGGTATGTGAGAAAGAAATAAGTAAGATGGAACTTCCGTTAACCGAGGTGACAGAAATGGACAGAATTTGGTCTAGTTTTATATAAATTATGGACAGTTTTAGTCTCATAGCCTAGTATCCTACAGCTAATATAGTCCCTTGCCCATAGTGAGAGGTAAGATTGACTAATTAATATTTCTCTTTGTCTCAGGCTTGATTTGAGCTTACACTTCGATACACTTCTATATTTATAATGAGTGAACTGATTTCATTTTAAGTTCAATTGATTTCATTATTTATAATGAATTATGAAGCACATTAATGGAAATACAACTTGAAGTTCTTTTCTTTCCTTACTAACTTTTAGAAAGGCATATATGATGGTTTTTTGTCTCACTAACATATTTGTACACCCTCCCCCTTCTTGGCAAACTTGTTTGAAAGTATAGTGTTACATGTTATGTCATGACTATACTGGCGCACATGTGTTCAATGCAGTTCATAAATGGAAGCAGCTGGTTTCCTGTGCAGTTAAGAGAAGGCATGCACACAGCTGAGATCTTCAAACTTCAGAATTCATTGGATTCAGTTTCTGTCTTATGTAATTATACTGCGATTTCAATTAGTACAAATGTGTAATGAGCTACCTTAATGGCTTGAAAAAATTATTTTCTTTCAATAGTTTAACTGCTAAACCTGGTTAATGTTCTTTCCCTCTGCCTTGTCTAGACTCACCCATCCTACCTCTTAAAAAAGAACATTACACCTATAGTCTTAGTTTTATACTCAATTCTGAAAAGACCTTGGCAAGGGGAAAAAAAGTTATCATCTCAAAGGGAAAAGCTGAATTCATACACAGGAACTGCAGGATTACTTTGGCGTTTTACTAGTCCCTTGTAACACTAGCAAGTCCCATAAATACCTAATGGAAAAACAGCAGAAAATGAGATCTGCAGCAGCCTTTTGAGATCGAATTTATGTTGCTGAACATTTTTTTGAGGTTGAGTGTAAAGGTCAAAAGAAAGTGGATAGATTAAAGTTGCTGATTTTTGCAAACTTAAGGCCACGTTTAAAGGTTTCTCTTTCTATAGCAAGAAAATTTCAAGATAAATGGCTTTGCTTCATTAGCTGAAATGTCATATTTTCATTTAATACATGACATGAGACATCTAGTGATTTAGTAGTATTTACATGCAATAAATAAAATCCTCAATCCAATTTAGCAAATCTAGATAAATTAATTTATGAAATTGTAGATCTTCCCAAGAAGAGGAAAATGATAAATGAATATATATGGCTGTATTACTCTGTGTGTACATACATTTTTTTGAGATAATTAATTTTAGATACTATAATGTAGGATAGTATCTATACTATATAGATACTATAGAAGTATAATAAGTATAACTATAGAAGATAGTATAAGAGGAAAATATACAGATCAAATTTTTCTTTTGTAAGTATAGATTATTGATGGATCAAGCAATGTAATTAATCCACATTTTTTTTCATTTATTTTATCTTCCATACTATTTCAATGAAGGTAAATGACCTCAAAGAAGGAACAGTGGCTATCTTTTAGCATTAAAATAACATTCATGGGTACTTTCACTGGTCCTTTCACCTTCTGAATAACCTAACACTATATCACTGTTGTAAGTCTGTATCAAAGAAACTGTGAGTTACTACAGTACTTGAGACTTGGTGCAGTGAAAAACAATGAACTGCCATTTCTGGACACCCCTCTCTCTTGAGCTGATAGTACATAAAGTCAAAGCAAGTGTTAACCTGAGATTATGGATGGTTTATATCTCCAGAGCTTTCCTTGTGTCTTCACAGTCTAGATTGCCAGTCATTAGTACTTAGAATCCAAGAGAATGAAGCAAACGTTTTTTATATACGACATTCAGTGCTGCATTGCACTAAATGAAAACTATCCAGATAATTTCATAGTGGAATAATAATATATTAAATATTTTCTTTTTTATGGTAGTTAAAAATCAATAGTAAAACTATTCATTTTTATCTCTAGGAAGTAGATTATAGATAACTTTACACTCTTTCTCTATTTGAATTTTCATAACAAATATTTCATAATCACAATAATTCTCATTCATTTTTTTACAACTGTATATTAAAGTTTATCTTGTAGTGCCTGAGAATCATGATTTATATAAAAATTTATTTTTGCATAATAGCTGAATTTGCAATCTCAGTTTATTTCTGTTGAATAAGGTAACTGTCATTTTTATGGAACTAGATAGTGGTCACGTACCTCATTAGTCTCTGACAGCCAGTTTCAAGCTCAGGTACTACCCATCTTTTTTCCCTTTTACCACATTTCCTCATTAGTTCTCACTACACTGTATAGGCAATTTCCTCCTCTTAACTTTTTGTATTTTATTACACTGTTAAAGTACAACTATACTTCTCTTCTCAAGTGCCCTTTTCCATTCAGTACTGTTTCTATTCAGGGGTCCCAGGTGGTCAATGATTCTGACTGGGGAGAGGGAGAAGGTGGTATTATAGCTAGTGGTATTAAAAGGCCCTTAGGAAAGTAGATAGATGTACAGTTATGACTCTTAAAGAGAGCCTCCCCTCACCTTCTCAGACAAAGACTATGCCTTAACTGACGTTTTGCCATTCTTATTTTTGAGGCCACTTGGTATGTCTTTGGAGTATTTTTGATGTTTCTTTTAAGGTGAGAAGCTCAAATAAAAATGAATCAAAAAGTCCTTTACTTTTTTTTTTGTGGCCTTTAGTTTACTTTTATTTTTTTAGTTTTTACCTAAATTCCACTTAGCATACACTGTAAAATTAATTTCAGGTTTACAGTAGAGTGATTCAACACAATTTTAATAAACTTATGTTCTCCAAACCTTCATATCTAGTGATCCTTACAAATACGACTTTGCTATCACGTTGATTTTTTAATGATAATTACTACTGGAATGGTTTTTAATATTTTAGCTAGCTGTAGAGGCAGCAGTAAAATTTATTATATTCTGTGTTCATTGGTAGAGCTTTCATGAAGGCATCTTTATTGTATATTAGCTAGAGCACTAGATGGCAAATCGGGTTTTGAATATTAGTCACAGTTTTGCAGCTAATGTTCAAGTGTAATAAATGTTCTGGGCCTGCACTTCTCCTATAATTGGAAGATGAATAGATTATTTTTAAAGTTTCTTCCAGCTCTAAAAACCTGTAGTTTTTAGAGGCTCCTGGGTGGCTCAGAAAGTTGAGCCTCTGCCTTTGGTTCAGGTCATGATCTCAGGGTCCTGGAATCAAGTCCACATCGGGTTCTCCGCTCGGCAGGGAGCCTGCTTCCTCTCTTTCTCTGCCTGCTTCTCTACCTATTTGTTATCTCTCTCTCTCTGTCAAATAAATAAATAAAGTCTTCTAAAAAATAAAAAAATAAAAAACTAATTTTTCAAGTAATTTTATTATGGAAAATATGAAATCATAAAAATACATGGAATAACATATTCAGTCTCTGTGTACCCATTACTCACCTTTATATGTTTTTAATACATTTTCAAAAAGGTAACTGTGAGGTGATACTTGTATTAACTAGCCTTATTTATAGTAATCATTTCATAATATATATGTCAAATCATGTCATGCAACTCAATCTTACACAATGTTATATATCAGTTATATCTCAATAAAACTGGAAAAGTATATCAGTATGGATAATGGATGTTTATTTAGTTTGGGGGTTATCATCAATATTCCACTAATTCTAGCTTTGATTATTGGTAGCTCTCTCAGGCTGGTTTCTGTATCCTTGTGACGGGCCTCCTGCCCTTTTTAGCATTTCTTTACCTTTTGGTATTTGCCGTACCTCAACCTGTTCATTTTTCCAAGGAACCCTGCTTCCATTTATTGAAGAATGATATTTAAAAACCAACATTTGGACATTAGATTTGCTACTAGTTGTCATTGCTTCTGGGTTGCCTCAGCAAATAGAGCTAGGAAATATATGTATATGTATTTGGTCGTATATTACACACACAGTATATTTATTTTCTATGTGTGTGTGGGAGTATGTGTGTCTGTGTGTGTAGCATTTCTTTTTGCTTATTTGTAACTTTTTTCTCTGATAATGAGAAAGCTGGCACTCATTGACATATATTTACTTGTTCAACCCTGGTATACTTGCAAAGTAGTTTCAACATTGCTACTCTCATACTCCTTTGGTAAACAAATTTACAAATTATAGTACAGTGTTTATATACAGGTTTTTTTTCCCTTTAGACTTA
The DNA here is from genome assembly GCA_004023965.1 of Spilogale gracilis. Classification (NCBI taxonomy): domain Eukaryota; kingdom Metazoa; phylum Chordata; class Mammalia; order Carnivora; family Mephitidae; genus Spilogale; species Spilogale gracilis. The sequence continues at coordinate 18,516 of PITA01008905.1, read as the reverse complement.
TGGTATCTAAACAGAATACTTTTTGTTCAATTTAACTCCTCCCCTACTACCTTCAATAAAACTGTATCATACATATGTAATATAGTTAGGCTAACATCACAGTTGGTATTCCATCCTAGATTTTTCCAGCATCCTAATTGATATTTTAACATCTGGATTTCCTAAAAGTAACTCATTTTGACTCAGAGTTCTCTGGGTCTTAACAAATAGTCATAGATACACAATGCAGAGCCCTAGTATTACCCTAAAAATTCAAGAGTATGGCTTTTTTATAGACAAACTCTACCTGCATCCACAATCCCTGAGAAACAATTAGTTTTTCATCACTATATTTTTGTATTTTCTACAGTGTCATTTGAATGGAATTATCATATAATGAAGCCTATTGGTTCTGTCTTCTTTCTCGTTGATAAATGCATTTCAGATTCATTCATGCTGTATGAATCAATAGTCCGTGTTTATTATGTAAATATATATTTTGGGGGACTGAATCCTGTCTTTTTTTTAATTATGTTTTCTGTTTTATAAGGGGTTTTTATTTTTATCTTTTGCAGTAGTCTCCCCTTCTTTTGGTTCCTGTTTGCATTTCTTCCAATAATTTGTAAAGCTCGTGTTTTTATTCTATTGATTACCTTTAGATTTGTAACTTTATATAAAATCAAGTCTTTTAAGATATTGAACTATAAATTCTTATAAGGAATTCTTCATTTCTTTTTCTTACAAAATGCTTCTTTCCCTTTGTACTTCTGCGTATACTTTGAACTGCAATTACATGATTTATCAACTTTTCAGAATCTCTTTGACCCCAGGCTATAAAAGATAAGGAAATCTCATACTCTCTCACCTTCCTGTTTCAACTACTGTATTTTATATATATCTTTATTGCCCTGCTTTATAACATTTACATTCCCTTCTATAAGAATAACCACTGTGACCCACGCACACTTTGTGGTCTTATTCTTAACAGTTAAAAACATTTATTGTCAAGCCTTTTATAATAGTTAAGTCACTTCATCTCTGTTTTGCTAAATTTATTCTCTGTGTTTTCCTCAGAAAACCACATAGAAACTATATACCCCAAGGTATTTTATACTCAAATGTTTTATTACTTCACTTATACTTAATTGACACTTCAGTCACATACAAAATTCTTACTGGATTTTCCTTGAGATGATTAGCATTTCTTTGTTGTCTCCTGGCTTTATATGATGCTTTGAATAGTCTGAGCACTCACATAAATTTCGTTCCTCTTCATTAGTAGCTCTGTTCTCTTGCCTAGCTTCACTCTCCTACCACCTAATAGATACATTCCTTGTTTTATTTCTTTGTGTCTGCATCCAAATGCCAAATCAATAGTAAAGGGATTTGGTCTGATTTGTTTATGGCTGAGTTCCAAGAGTCTAGGTTAGTACTCACTACTGAGTATATACCTAATAAACATTTGTTGAATTAATGAGAATAGACTGATGCTCTCCCATCCTCTATCCATATAAGTTACTTGATCTTTTTGCTGGTTCACCAAAGTCTTTTGTCATTTGAATCCCTTACCTTTACTAGGGTAGACCTTGTTCTTAACTGTTATACATCAATGTTATATTCTTCCCAGCTGTAGACTTAGGTTTCATTTCTACAGAGTTTTCTCAAATGTATCTTTGTAACAGGACTGTAACTTCAGGGTTTTATTTCTTTATCTTTGTCACTGTTGCTCCCATTGGCCTGGTTTATCTTTGTCTTTTCTAGTTACTTTGAATCTGTGTGTCTTTGCTATATAGCAAAAAGGTTGCTTTTTCTTCCTGAGGCAATTTGAAAATTATCTTCCTTCAGGGGAGCCTGGATGGTTCCTACAGTTAAGCATCCAACTCTTGATTTTTGGCTCAGGTCCCATGAGATGGAGCTCTGGCTGGGCATGGAGGCTCCTTAAGAGTCTCTCTCTCCTTCTCCCTCTGCCCCTACCCCACATATCTACATTCTTTCTCTCTCACTCTAAAAAAAAAAAAAGAAGAAGAAGAAAATTCTTTTCTTTTTTTTAATAAACCATTATTTAGGTGGCGCCTGGGTGGCTCAGTTGGTTAACCAACTGCCTTCGGCTCAGGTCATGATCCTGGAGACCTGGGATCAAGCCCCACATCAGGCTCCCTGCTTGGCAGGCAGCCTGCTTCTCCCTCTCTCACTCCCCTTGCTTGTGTTCCCTCTCTGGCTGTGTTTCTCTCTGTCAAATAAATAAAATCTTTAAAAAAAAAAAAACCACATTATTTAGCTTCACCTCTGTCAGGTTATCTATGTCATAGTTATTGAATGTATTATATATACTGTTTTTCTCTCATTGTGGTGTGTTTTCTATGCTGTTTTTATTTTGAAAGTTTTGTATATCTTTTCTTCAGTAAACTTTTATTTATACCTTTTATAGTATCCTTCTTCTTCTTTTTTTCTTAACATTTTACAATCTAGTCTCCAGTTTTAAATGGCATTCTTTGATTCCCACTTATTACTTATATAGTAATCACTGATGTTCCTCTGTTTCTTTCTCCCTTCTCTCAGTTTTTAAATTATATTATTTCTGTTTTCTCAGATATATAATATTTATAAATGATCCTTCCATCCTTTTAATTTATAATTATAGATCTATAATTGCATGTAGTGAATCCTCATCAATAGTCCTTGGAGTTTTACCCAATTATCTCTTACCTGCATGAAGCTTATCTTCTAATAGATTACTCAGGAAGGAGCACATGTAGATACTATTCCCTGTTTTCTGTAACTTTTCTATAACTTTTCTTTTTGAAGGACAGCTTGGCTGGATACAAGATCTTTGACTTTATTTCATGAAAGTATTGCTATAGTATTGTCTTCTTTTGTATATTACTCTTGAGAGTTCTTATACTGGCCTAGTTTTCTTACTCTTATGAATAATTATATCTTTCTGTTTAGAGACTCTGAGAATATTTTGTCTTTAAAGTCTAATAATTTTATCAGGATATGTCTCACATTTTATCATTTGTGGTCAGTTTTCCTCAGTACATAGTTGTAAGTCTTTTAAATACATTGATTCAATTTTATTTAATTTTGGAAGTTTTTCTGATATTTGAAGTATTATTTCTATCCAGTTGTTCTATATTTCTTAGGACAATAACTGTGTATATGTTGGATCTTCTTTGCCTGTCTTTTATTTCATCCACTTTTCTCTCTGGTCCTTTTTCTTTCTTATCTCGATTTATCCTCTTTGTTGTTAGCCTAAATTTCTTCAATATCCAGTATTATATTATCATCTGAATGTAATCTCTCTTGGACATTTTGTTATTTATTTCTGTAGTAGTTTTATCTTTTTCTTTTACATCTTCCTTGAATTCTTTGTCTTACTAAAGCTGAAAAAATGGTAATGTGTTGTTTATTTGCTGTTCTTGTTATTTTTGCTTATTGAAATGATATGAGTAGAAATTTCATTTAAGGTGAATACAGTTATTGTCAAGTACATTTTTGACTTTTTATGATCTATTTTATTACTCTAATTTAGAAATACCACTGTTACCAGAGATTTACTTGTTTTGTGTTTATAGTTTTTTTTAATTCCGCATTTATTTATTTTAAATATTTTCTTTTTTAAAAGCAGTTTTAGGGGGCGCCTGGGTGGCTCAGTTGGTTAAGCGACTGCCTTCGGCTCAGGTCATGATCCCGGAGACCCGGGATCGAGTCCCACATCGGGTTCCCTGCTCAGCGGGAAGCCTGCTTTTCCCTCTCTCACTCCCCCTGCTTGTGTTCCCTCTCTCGCTGTGTTTCTCTGTCAAATAAATAAATAAATAAATAATATTTTAAAAAAATAATAAAAAAAAAATAAAAGCAGTTTTAGGTTCACAGCAAAATCAAGAGGAAACTAAAGAGATTTCCCATATGCCCCTGCCCTCACACAAGCATAGCCTCCCCCATTATCCACATCTCTCAGCAGAGTGGCTCATTAATCACAATTGATGACATTGTGCCATTGATGGGTACATTGACACATCATAATAACCCGAAGTCCATAGTTTACAATAGGGTTCTCTCTTGATGTTGTATATTCAGTGGATTTGGACAAATATATACTGGCATGTATTCATGATTATAGTATTATACATAGTATTTTTACTGCCCTAAATATTCTCTGTAGTTTTCTGCTAATTTTTTACTAACTTTTTTTATTATTTTCATTAATTCCCAAATTATTTTGCTTACTCTACCCACCCCATCCTGCCTCTATTTCATTTACTACATTGTTAACCAATGTCTTTTGTCTATTTCTGTTCTTGTTTTTTTTCTTTTACATTTCTCTTTGAACCCAGTATGTATCCCTTGTTAATGTCTGTAATTATATCTGCTCCATGGTTTCATATCTCTGATTAATAGGGATCTTTGTTCATGAAATTTGTCTATGTGTATTGTTATGAATTTGTATATATTTCATATGTGTGTATGTTAAATGTCTTTCATGTGTTATTTATTTTGAGAGTTTACTTTTTCTTTTATCTATGTATAGCTGGTTCCCTTTTGATTTTCCTGTGTATGAGGAATGTATGTTTTTTTCTAAGCCATTTTACAGGATATTCATATAAGGAAGAGATTAGGAATGTGTTCCATATTAGCAGGAATTTTCCTTATCATCTATATCAAATACATCATTTAAAGTGTCACTTCTTCCAATGCATAGCCATAAAGTCAATGCCATTCCAGTGAACATGCAAATAAGATTCTTGAACCTTACCCTCTCTCTGCCCCTCCTCTCACTCCATCTTTCTAAAAAAACAAATAAAAAAGAACACTTTGCTTATATGTTTAGTCATCTTTTCAATCATATTGAGTTCTGTAATATAAAAGGTAGATACCAAGTCAAAAGACATATTAGAATATACTTAGGAGAAATCTTGTATGATAAGCATAAAAAAATACTAAGATAAATTCAGCAAATTTGTATCAGTAAAAGAAGGTCATCAATTTTAGGTAGATATTAGAGAAGTGAGGAAAGGAGACTTATTCCCAGCTGAGATAATGACTTGAGGAAGGGTGCAGATACCCTTAGTATATATGTAATATATTCAGTGGACTAGACTGTGTGTGTGTGTGCACGCACGTGTGTGCATATATGATGGAAAAATCTTTGGAATGTTTAAATATGAATTAAATTCTGATGTTATAAAATCATTTCCCTCTGCACCCTGGTTTTGATAGCTTTTTTTGAAATAAGGATATATCTAGATCTAAAACTGCTGTTACTATGTCAGACTCAGAACAGGATGGGATAATTTTCTGATTATTCTCCAGTTGGATCACAGTGTGATGGATCAACCTAAGTTCTTTGTATAACTACTAAATGCTAACTCATAAAATTAAACCAGTTTCCATTTTATCTAGTTAAAATGGAATGCACAGAATTTTCTTAGACCTGAGACACAATATTGTATCTACAGGAGAGAAAAGTCTTGTGTTAGTACGAATAATGTAGTGGGTTTGAAATGCTTTTTTAGAAATTCTGTAAAATCATGTAAAATGATTTGAGTGTTGTTGTTTTTTTAAGATTTTATTTATTCAACAGATAGAGATCACAAGTAGGCAGAGAAGCAGGCAAAGAGAGAGGAGGAAGCAGGCTGCCTGCTAAGCAGAGAGCCCAATGTGGGCCGCGATCCCAGGACCCTGAGATCATGACCTGAGCCGAAGGCAGAGGCTTTACCCACTGAGCCACCCAGGTGCCCTGATTTGAGTTTTATAAGTTTGTTAAATCACATAGCCCACATCATTTTTAACGTAATATAATGATATTTGAGACCATTTTTTTGAAAGCATTAGAGCATTTAACCAGTAGTTCTGAAAATGAATCATTTTGCCAGTCTTAATTTATATACTTAAAATTCTTTCCCTTTATTCTTTCTTTCTTTTGAAATGTCTTCTTTTCTTTATTCTGAATTTGAAAAATATTTCAATAAGTAAAAAAATAGCATGTTTTAAATGTTTTTAAATAGATTTTCCAAATTAGATAAAAATGTTTGAGGAAATGAAAACTTCTTTATGCATTCATTGCAATATTGATTTTATCAGTGTGTTTCTGTAAAGATACCTAAATACTAACTCTAAATAGGTTCAACATATGGTATATATTATGTAATTAATGATAACATAGAACTATGTTAACCCACAAAATATTGCCAGAGATTTACCAACAGCCACAAATTTAATTATACAGAAGAAAATTGCAGTTGAAAATGTAGTCTTTTGTCTTTTTACATTCTTTCTTTATATCTAGATGGTACCATATTATATCCCAATGCAGCATATGATCTCCAGAATACATTGCCACAATTAGAACACAGCTTCAGAGCTTAACTAAAGCTTTAATGCTTACGGTTATTTCCATAATGCTAGAGAAATATAAATCTTTGAACCAGTATTCCAGCTTCAGTCTCCTATTCAAAATAATCCAAAAGGCCAGAGATTTCAGTACCTTTCATCTTTGCCTAGTGACATAGTTCTTTGTTTTTGTTTTGTTTTTGATCCTTGGGCAAGTCTGTTGATGTTTGTCTTAGTTTTCTCCTGGTGGGATTCGAGAAGATAATCCCAAAAGCTTCGTTAACTTGAAACGTCCATTGATTTTAGTTAAAACAAATGAAGTTATAATACATGAATAAATAATCTAATCCATTTAAATAAGTATTTAAGAATCAATATTTTATGGTCTGAGATAGGTGATATTTTATTTGATTAGTGCAACATATGGCTTTTCTTTTAGCAGCATTTCTAAATAAAAATAGCATACTGCCAACATTTGGCCAAATATGAAGAGTCATCTCATTTCTTATACATTTATTAATCACGTACTTTTGCCAGTAACAGTGGTATTTTTTGCTCATTGACCAAATATAGTCCTTCTTAAAGGCAAGAGAAATGACTTCTTGTGGTTTTTTGGGGTTTTTTTGGAAACAAAAAACAAATTGGTATTTTATTGGCTTCAAATTATAATAAATTTGTCATGTCAATGACAAAAACAAGTTCTACTATCAAGAGAGCCATTATTAATATGCTGGTGTTTATGCTTCTATTGATAGATGGATAGAGAATGGACAGATGCATATATGCATACATATGTATATGTATACACATAAACACACATTGTCTATCTTTTACAAAATTGGGAGCATAATAACTTCTTGAATGTTCTCAGTTCAGTCATCAAGTTTGCTTGAGATAAACATGATTTTGTTTTTAAATCTTAAAAAAATGATCTGTGTTTATTGAGGAAGGTTTATATTTTTATTTTAGTGGTTACCTTTATACTAACACCTTTTTTAAAAAGATTTTATTTACTCATTTGAGAGAGAGAGAAAAAAAAAAAGAGAAAGGGAGAGAAAGAGAATGAATAAAGAGGAGGGCAGAGGGAGAGGGAGAAGCAGGCTCCCCGCGAGAAGGGAGCCCAACGGGGGGGGGGGGCTCAATCCCAGGACCCTGGGATCATGACCTGAGCCAAAGGCAGCTGCTTAACCTACTGAACGACCCAGGCACTCTTACTTACACTTATATGATCTTTTCTAAGTCCCCTGTTATTTTAATTAACCTTTTCCTGTCTGGTGTGTCTGTTTGGGTTGGTATGGTTTAACTGTCATCTATTGTGTATATAACAGCCCTTTATTTTATTCTGTTTCCTTCTGTGTCATTTTTAGTTACATTTACTTTTAGTTACATTATTTATTCTTTTTCTCATGTATAAAATTTCTACCTTACTCTTTTTTTTTTAAGATTTTATTTATTTATTTGACACAGAGAGATCACAAGTAAGCATAGAGGCAGGCAAAGAGACAGGCAGAGAGACAGGAGGAAGCAGGCTCCCTGCCAAGCAGAGAGATGAGGACTCTGAGATCATGACCTGAGCTGAAGGCGGAGGCTTTAACCCACTGAGCCACCCAGGCACCCTCTACCTTACTCTTTTTACCTTACCTCTATTTTTATTTTAGTCATCGATGTACATGTATATATTTTTAAATGTTCACCATCATTGCAAAACTCCTCCTGTAGTAGACTCCTCAAAACAACTCATGGGCACAGGAATTAACCTAAAGTCTTTATATTTAAAGGAAAGTTTGTCTGGATATAAAAATCTTTGGTTTATTCCTTCTTTCAAAAATTTGCTGCTCACTCGTTGCCTTGTTTCATATGTTGGTTTTCAAAAGTCTAACACCAGGTAAATTATTTTGCCTTTATCGATTATTTGACTCTTGTACCTGGAGGTTTGGTTTTTATTCTTTAAATATAATAGTTTCACTCTGATAACATCTATAGGTTGCTCATTATGGGTTCATTTTCCCAGGTTCTAATGGTCCCTTTCAGTGTTTAGATTCAGGTCTTTCTTATTCTTTAAAATTTGGGGGGATATTAATTTTAAATATTAACTTTTTCCCCTTGTATTTGGGGGAGGGTACTCAAATAGTGTGAATGTTGTTCCTCTTTTCCCTGTCTTATATATCCATTATTCTTCTCTGACTCTTTTTACCTTCTTATTTTCTCATTTTCATTCTCTTTTAGTTTCCTGGCTTCCTTCAGTTTCCCTTATTAAATTTTCATTTCACCTTATTCTTCCTTGGGCACCCTGTAATTTATTCTTCGTTTCTGAATTGATTTGATCTTTGTCTTTCTTTCTCTTTGCTGAGTTCAGTCAACTCTTTTTCTGGTGTTTTGTTTATTTCTGTTCTTGGTTTTGGAATTTCAGATTCATAATGGGTTTTCATATCTTCAGATGCTTGTTTGACTATATTCATTCCATTTGTGGTACTGCCTTGTTATTTTCTTCTGCCTCAGATTGATTTTCCTTGATGGAGTTTTCCTCAGTCGCTATGTATTGATTTTCATTTCTGGTGTTTGGTAGCTATCTCTTACTCTTTCTCTGGGTCAGTGTGGGTATGTGTATATGGCAGTGGCAGGAGTTGGGGGCTGTCTTATGGTCTTTAAATAATCCCTAGTCAAAACAGTACCCTCTTCCATTAGGATATAGAAGTGCAGATTTTTTGGTGGATTTGTTTTGTGGAGTGGGGCTAGGAGTTGTTGTCAACATATTTTTCTCCTGGGATTGTGAGTTCTCCAACTTTGTGCTCTCTTTCAAAACCCTAAAATTTCCATTTCCTTCTTTTCATCTTCATTGCTCAGTGGCCAGAGCGGCTTCTTTTTTGCCTTTTTTCTCTTCCTCGGGAAATGTGCGTTTTCAAGAACACCCTTTAAAGTAGTGTCCTTTTAATTTCCTCCTCAGATCTACTTGGATACCTGTTTAATATTTTCATATTCAGGATGGATATCACCTTTCTGACAGTAGTCAGTTTGACCTTAGGCACCGTTACCAAATTCTCTTTATTTAACAGTTTTACTCAAACTACCTTTGCCCTCTACAAGTCCTCATGATTGAGTAGGGCTGGGGCAGGAAGGTGAGAGATCTTACAACAGAACATGGTGGCTTTTCTCGTTTTAATTGTAGGTATTTTTATGTTTGGGCATTCTTTTTATCTTCAGGTTATGCTGTGAGCATGTTTTTTGTAGACTTATTTTTTCATCCTTGTTCTGTATGTTCTTAGAGAGAAGTCATATATAGCAGCCATTGCTTTAGCTACCTAGTGTTCCCAAATTAATATGTTTTAACTTTATACCGTCTCTTTTTCTGCCCCTCTCTCCAATCTAAGTAAACTCACTTGTCCAAAAAATATTTAAAATATTTTTCTAACTACATGCCAGGCATTGCTCTAGGGATGCAATAATGAATAAAACAGATGTTCTTGCCCTGCTAGATACTACATTCCAGTAGTAGAGAGAACAAATAAAATAAATAAGTGAATGTATAACATAACATTAGATAGTGATGAATGCTATGCTTAAAAATAAATAAAGCCATATAAAAATGACAAGTTTGAGTACATTGTAGCACTATCTAGAATAGTTGGTGAAAATATCTTTGTGCAAATTATGTTATAGAGCAGTAATGTATATCTTCTTATATTGACATTTACCTTACATAAATCATATTTTACCACGGAGCAGATTTCCATGACAAATAATTTGATTATTCTTTATGAAATAGAGGGGGTGGTCTGGTATTATGGAATATGTTCCAAATGAGAAGACTCTGAGAGAAAGTACAGCCTCAAATTGCCTACTCTTCAATTGTTTTCTCGCCCTGCTTTAGAGAATTGATAGAGAGGATTATGTAAGGAGCACAGAGTCTATCCTTATTCTCAAAACTCCAGGTTTTATTCTCAGACATCAGAGAACTATTTATTTGGTCTTCACTCTCCCCTGCATGCTTTCACCAAGTTATATTGCTATCAAGGCCATAGTTTTTAACTGAAGAATGTTACAATGAATAGACTGAACTAGCTATTGAGAAGTTGTTGCAGACCGCATAGTCTTCTATATTAATCAGTGTTCTCTATGTTATGCACCATATGAGAAGTATGTTTTCATGCCAAATGTTTCTCGGAGTGCCTGGCTCAGTTCTCTAAGTGTTTGCCTTTGGCTCAGGTCATGATCCTCGAGTCCTGGGATCAAGCCCCACGTTGCACTCCCTGCTCAGCTGGGAGCCTGCTCTTCTTCTCCCTCTGCCTATTAACTCCCCTGCTTGTGCTCTCTGTCTGTCAAATAAATAAAATCTTAAAAAAAAACAGTGTTTATCATACAAAAATGTTATCTTTAATCTCTTAAAGAATGAAAACCAGGTAACTGGATGTCTTACTTTTTGCTTCAGGGGTCAAGAAACTTAGAACTAGAGTCAGAGTTAATTCTAGAGTCGTGTGTAGTATATTTCATTTTACCACCCAAACTTAACCTGAGTTATATTCTCCTTGATCTTTTTTTTTTTTTAAGTTGTCTCATTATTTATAGAACATGGCATGGGTGAATTTTTTTTTAATTTTATTTATTTATTTATTTGAAAGAGAGAAACATAGCTAGCGAGGGAACACAAGCAGGGGAAGTGACAGAGAGAAAAGCAGGCTTCCTGCCGAGCAGGGAGCCTGATGCGGGGCTCGATCTCAGGACTCTGGGATCATGACCTGAGCCAAAGGCAGATACTTAATGACGGAGCCACCCAGGAGCCCCAACATGGGTGAATATAAACAAGTAAGCAAATATATGAGACAGTAGACTAGAATTCTAGTGCCTTCTCAAATCATTAGTTATATGACCTTGGACAAGTAGACCAATCTAAGGTTTAATTTTAAATATTTTAACTACAGAACCTATTTTCATAGGAAATAACTTGGAAGCCCAATAAGTAGACCAAATAATAGTAGAATGTCTGTGTTCAAACCAATGTTAATAGGCAAACTAATTCTGGTAAAAATTATTTTATTTTAATTACACTGTAGTTAATATAAAGTGTCATATTACTTTCGGGTATACAATATAGTGTTTCATGTGTACAATATTATAATTCAGCAGTTCTGCATATTACTCAGTGCTCAGATAAGTGTACTCTTAATCCCCTTCACTATTTTACCCATCCTCCCACCTACCTCCCCTCTGTAATTACGAGTCTGTTTTTTGGTTTGTCTCTTTTTTTTTTTCCTTTGTTTGGTTTCTTAAATTCCACATATGAGTGAAATCATATGTTATTTGTCTTTCTCAGGCTGTTTATTTTGCTTAGCATTATATTCTGTAGATCCATACATGTTCTTGCAAATGGTGAGGTTTCATTCTTTTTGTGGCTGAATAATATTCCATTGTGTATATACACCACATCTTTATCCATTCATGTGTCACTGGACACTTGGCTACTTCTGTAATTTGGCTGTTATAAATAACGCTGCTGTAAATGATATATGCCTATATAATTTTAAATCACATTTTTCTTATTCCTTGGTAAATACCCAGTAATGTAATTATTGGGTCATACGGTTGTTCCATTTTTAATTTTTTGAGGAAACTCCATATTGTTTTCTACAGCGGCTACACCAGTTTGCATTCCTACCAACAGTGCACAAGGGTTCCTTTTTCTCTACATCCTCACCAGCACTTGTTTCTTGCGGGGTTTTTTTTGTTTGTTTGTTTGTTTTAGGCATCCTGACAGGTATATGGTGATATCTCATTATAGTTTTGATTTGCATTTTCCTAATGATGCATAATGTTGAGTATCTTTTCATTCTATTGGCCAGTTTTATGTCTTCTTCAGAGAAATGTCTGTTCGTGTCTGTCCATTTTTTAATTGTATTATTTGGTTTTTTGTTATTAAGTTGTATCAGTTCTTTATATATTTTGGATACTAACACCTTTTCCGGTATGTCATTTGTAAATATCTTCTCTCATTCTGTAGGCTGTCTTTTAGTTTTGTTGATTATTTACTTAGCTATGTAGAAGCTTTTTATTTTGATGTAGTCCCCAGTAGTTTATTTTTGCTTTTGTTTCCCTGGCCTCGGGAGACATATCTTGAATTAATCTGAATTTTTGATCTACGTAATGTTAAAGTTACCTCTTGGAACCAAAAGCTACGATCTATTTTTCCTCCATTATGGGCAGGTTTTATATTTTTAGTGGGTCCCCCTTTTTGCCATTTTCATAAAGATTTTTAGTTTCTCTATGTTGGATATGAGTTTTAAGGATAGTGAATGGATCTTTTATTATTCTAGGTCAGTGGCTTTCATACTTTAACATACATGAAAATCACCTGAAGGGCTTGTGAAAATAGACCCCCGGTTTCTGATTGCATACATCTGGGATGAGACCTAAGTTTTTCAATTTTACCAAGTTCCTAGTGATACAATAGCTGCTGATTCAGGAATTACACCTTGAAAACTACTGTCCTAGGGGCACCTGCTGGCTCAGTCAGTTAAGTGGCTGGCTGCCTTCAGCTCAGGTCGTGACCTCAGGGCCCTGGGATCAAGCATGGCTTCAGGCTCCCTGAGGTGGGGACCCTGCTTCTCCCTCTCCCTCTGCCACATCTCTGCTCATGCTCTCTCCTTTCTCTGTCAAATAAGTAAATAAAATCTTTTTTAAAAAGAAAGAAAGCTACTGTCCTCTATCAGTATTAAAAATGCATTTTAATCACTTATCTTAAAAATTATATCAAAACATAACTTAATAACCAGAAGACAATGTCTAAGTAAAGTATGATCTGAAAAATAATATTTCATTAACATACAAACTTTCAATATCATAAAGTTTTCATAGCTAGTGTCATGGGTTATCTATACCTTTTTTTTCTTGTGCGACTGTTGTAAGTGGCTGGATTCTAATTAGGTAGCAATCAGGGTTGGCTTCAGCAATAAAGAAATTATTCAAGTCTAAAAGCAGTCCTTTCCTTTTGGCATACTGGCAGCACAAGGAAGAAAATGTCAGGGACAGTGATAGGCACCTGGGTGGCTCAGTCATTAAGCTGCTTCCTCAGGCTCAGGTCCCAGGGTCCTGGGATCAAGCCCCACTTCGGGCTCCCCGCTCGGCAGGAGGCCGGCTTCTCCCTCTCCCACTCCCCCTTCTTCGGTTCTCTTTCACTCTCTCTCTGTCAAATAAATGAATAAAATCTAAAAAAAAAAAAAGAAAAGAAAAGAACTAAAGAGTTGTCCAACTCTGAAATGAATATACTCTTCTCTTAGCTTGTGAAAATGCAGCAGTTCATTTTTCTTTTCTTTTTTTCAAAATAGCATTTCAGTTACATGGGAATCTAGATGAACTCTCAATAAAAATTTAACCGGGTATTTTTAAATTATCTGCATACTGTATACACTGTGCTTTGTACTGGAGCAAACATTTTAAAAAATACGCTGGCTCTTACAGTTACTTACAGTCAGGTAAGGGAGATACAGCAAAATGCAAGTTATTTAAAAACAAACAAAATGAAATTCATATTACATAGTAAGGAGGCTCAAAGAGGAATGAGTACATCTTGGTGGAAACATAGTTAAGTCTTTGTGGGATGAAATTCAGATTTAAATTTAGATTTAAATGGGCCTTGATAGAGGGGTAAAATTCCACTAGAGGTAGAGGTAGTGGATATTTTGGATAGAAAGAACAACATAAAGACTCAGAAGATTCATTTTGGGAGAAGCAGATCATTCTGTATGATTGAAGCAAGGACATATGTTGTGGAGTAATAGAGGTTGCAGCTGGTTTACTGTGGAAATTGGAGTATTTTGTGGAGAATTTTGAATGCTGGGGTGTGAGGCATTTGGATTTAATTTGCTAGGAAAAGAAGAGTGATTAGGGTGATTAATCTGTCAGCAGGATATAGGATGATTAAGTCAAGAAAGGAGAGGAGGCAAAGCTTTTGGAAAGGGAATGATGGATTTTATTTTATGCACTTATATTTCAAAGGAAATACCAAACTGTATATCGAAGTTAAAGAGCATACTTTTGTTCAGTATTGTAACTAAGAGTTATATCTGTAGATTTTACCATCATGCAAAACAAAACAGAACTTTCTATTGTTCTTCATATTACTACAGAAATAGTAATAATAAAGTGGAAACATGTGAGGTGCATATAACATGACAAACATTGTATTAAGCACTCATTAAGTTCTTGCAATGATGTTGATAGGTATTACCATTCCCATTTTTCAGATGAGAACAATGAGATGAGGCCTCGGGAGGTTACATAAACCCAAATCACAGTTAAATAGTCGTCAGATTGGCAAAACTGTTAAAAATAAGTATGCTCTTCTTTGGGGTATCTGGCTAACTCAGTCAGTAGAACAGCAACTCTTGGTCTCAAGGTCATGAGTTCAAACCCCATGTTGGGCATATTTTGCTTACAAATAAGTAAGTTAAGTAAGTATACTGGTTTTTCACTGGTGCTGAAAATTGAATGAATCCTGTCAGATTGTTTTCATCTGGCTTAGACTTGGCTCCTCTCTTATTATTTTATTTTTCCTATCATTCCTCTTCTCACCATGGGAACTCTAATGTGTTTGATATGAGTTTTATCCTTGAAAAATGGATTATTTTTTAGATGTGTGTTTACATTATACACAATATATAAAAGTATGAACTATATAGCTTGTCCAATCTGATGTATATATTTCTAGTTTATTGCTTTTAATCTCTAGATAATAGTGTGCATTTACCACATTTTCCTTATCTTTCCCCTAGAAATGCACTTGCAGGATGCTTAACACTGCCTCTCACTTCCAGCAAAGCTGTGATTAATATCCTATGTCCACGTAAAACCTATCTTATTCCCACTATGTCTTGCTGCCTCCTATTATGCTTTTTCAGGGGATTATTTCAGATGGAAGCAAGGCTAACTTCTACATTCATAAAATAGTTAAGATTGCAGGTATCTTAATCCCTAAAGAGATTAAAATATACATAGAATGAGTGATTTCGGGGCACCTGGGTGGCTCAGTGGGTTAAAGCCTCTGCCTTCAGCTCAGGTCATGATCTCAGAGTCCTGGGATATAGCCCCACATCAGGCTCTCTGCTCAGCAGGGAGCCTGCTTCCCCCTATCTCTCTGCCTGCCTCTCTGCCTACCTGTGATCTATCTCTCTGTCAAGTAAAAATAAATAAAATCTTAAAAAAAAAAAAGAAAGAATGAGTGATTTCACTGATGCTTCCAAAAGGAAGCCACATAGGTGGGAAGACCTAGGTAAATTATTTTGCTCCATTGTTACATTACATTCAGTTAGTGGTTAACAAGTATTTGTTAATACAATTGTTCTGGCTTTTTCTTTCGTTGATTCTATTGCTGTCATTAGTATGAAGTAGTGCATATCATAACATTGTAATTGTAAATAATTTATACATTATCTTAATGGTTGTCAAAGTCAGTATTTTCTTTACAAGCACATAGGAACTACGCTTTGTCATAATTCATATGTAATCCTCCCTCTCCTATGAGGAAATACATTTCACACTCCCTGGGAGATTTACAAAACATGTAGATCCTATTAAGAAGAAGAAAACATACTATTTGGTTGTTGTATTTGTTTGGCTTCTCATTTATTCATTCTTTGAACCTCATTCTCTGGCAAATGTCACTATGGCGTCTTCCTCATGCTATGGAAAACAGACTACGTATGTTCTTTAGAACACATAACAGTGGCGTCTTCACACAGAGCATCTGGAACTCTCAGCCCTCTCATCGTTGGTAGTCTAGGTTTGGGGGCACTCTTTGGTTGGCTAAATATTTTTCTGTTACCACACTTCCTTCTTAATTTTCTCTTTTGCTGTTGTGAATAGTGATTTAGGTTTACCAAAGTCACCAGACTCGTTTAGTTTTTTTCCTTTTTCTACCTTCTATTTGAAGAAGTATAACAGACTTACTCACAGATGTTTATCTGCTCTGACTCTTGTTTATTTTTTTTTTAAGATTTTATTTATTTATTTGACAGAGAGAAACACAGCCTAGAGAGGGAACACAAGCAGGGGAAGTGAGAGAGAGAGAAGTAGGCTTCCCGCTGAGCAGGGAGCCCGATGCGGGGCTCGATCCCGGAAGTCCGGGATCATGACCTGGGCTGAAGGCAGTCGCTTAACCAACTGAGCCACCCGGGCGCCCCTGACTCTTGTTTATTGAATTGAGCTTCGCACCATTTATAAATACCTGTTTGTATAGAGATTTACTTCAAGTAACAAAATAATTTGTCTTTTAAATAATTTTTATGGGAAGAGAATTGAATGGCAACACCAAAATTTGAAAAATGAAAAAAATTAAAATTATCCATAATTTTTTTCTACTCACATTTAATCATTTTACTCTGAGTGTATTCTCTTCCACGGTTTTCCTTTTGGTTTAGTGTAGTTTATAACCATATTTTGTACACACTGTTTGTATGCTCTATTCATATAACATATATGTGGTATAAACATTTTCTACTTAGTTTGCATAATCATTTTTCCATAATTATAATTTTAAAATTTTTCAAAGTATTCTCTAAAAGCAGCAATGTCCAGTGGAAATATAAATCACATATAATAGCCACATTGAAGAAGTAAAAAGAAACAGGTGAAATTAATGTTAATAATGTGTTTATTTAACTAAATATATCTAAAATTTTTCAACATGTAATTATATAAAATTATTAATTATATTTTTGACATGTTTCTGTTCATACTAAGCCTTTAAAATTGGTGTTTATCTTAAATTTACAGCTATCAGTTCAGTCACTAAAATGTCAATGATCAAAATGAAATGTAGCCCTACCAAAACAATAAAATTATGTTTAGAAGAAAAATGTTACCCACAGCTTCTATTTCTAATTTTAAATAAACTAAATTAAAATCAATTTCCACAGTCACACTGGCTAGAGCACATTGCATTAGCTACATGTCTCATTAGCTCATTAGCTACATGTCTTCTTACATTTAAATTAAAATTAAATAAAATTTGAAATTCAGATATTCAGTTGAACTAGTCACATTTTTTTTTAACTAGCCACATTTTAAATTATCAACAGCCAGGTTTAGAGTGGAAAAGTAAAATTAATATGCCAATCCTTTCTTGACTATTTCTCAATCATTAAGTATTTACAGTTTCCAGGTTTTCAGCAAAGTAAATGGTATATTGATATGTTCATGAATGAATATTTTCCCATATTTTAGATTATTTCCTCAAAGTAGACACTCAAAAATAGAATTATTGGGTCAAAGAGTATGAATTTGTTTGTGGTTCCTTATGTGTATTTTCAAATTATTTCCTGAGGAACAGTGTCGGTTGCACTCCTACCGGCAGTATTAATATATTAATTTCACCAACCTTTCTTCATCACTGAAGAACCTTTCTTCACCATGTTGTTTCTTTAATTGCTAGAAAGGAATACTTGTCTATATGTTTATTTTTTTTCTTTTTCTTTTTTACTTTTAATGAAATACATTTTCATATTCTTGGCTCATTTATCTATTGGTGTCCTCATGTTTGTTTAATTCTTTTTTTTTTTATGATGGAAGAGGATTGCAGTGTATTTATTGAAAGAATTTTTTCATTTTAAATCAAGGAACATTGGACAAATTTTTAAGTATATCCATAGACTTTGATTCAGGAGGTTGTTTTCTGCATTGAAGAGTCAGATTGGCTTTTTTTAATAGGTCAATCTATAATTTAATTTTTTTCTTAAATTTATTTTAGTTTTTCAGTGTTCCAAGATTCATTGTTTATGCCCCACACCCAGTGCTCCACGCAATACTGTGGACTTCCAATGTATCAGAACTCTGGAGAGGTGGGATGGAAGGGGTGCTTTGCAGATGATTTAAAATCATCATGTCTGCTTTGCTTAGCAGATTTCTTTTTCAGAAATCCGGGAAGTGAAAACTTCTTTTTTTTTTTTTTTTTAATTGTTACTAAAATTTTTTTTTTCCAGTGTTTCAAGATTCATTCCCCATTCCCCACACCCAGTGTTCCGCGCTTTAGGTGTCCCCAGTACCCACCACCAGGCTCTCCCATCCCTCCACCCCCCTCCCTCCAAGTCCCTCAGTTTGTTTCTGTGTTCAAAGTCTCTGTTGTTTCGTTTCCCTCCCTAGATTACCCTAGTTCCCATTTGCTTTCCTTTTGCCACTGTCCTCCAGTTTGCCCCTCATGCACCGCAAGTAAGTGAGACCATG
>PITA01008904.1:23997-81479 GCA_004023965.1 Spilogale gracilis | reverse complement strand
ATCTATCCAATTATTTTAAGTATCAATAATTTGTTCCTTTTGTTGATTAGCATTCCACTGTATGAATGCACCACAGTTTGTTTAACCCTTCATCTATTGAAGGTCATTGGGTTTTTGTTTTTGTTTTTATTTTTTAGTCTTTGGCAATTAGAAATGAAGCAGCTATGAACATTCATGTACAGGTTTTTATGTGAATATAAGGTTCCATTTCTCTGGGAAAAATACCCAGGAGTGTGATTACTGGATTGTATGATAAGTGTATGATCAATGTTTTTAAGAAACTACCAGACTCTTTTACAGAATGGCTCTACCATTTTATATTTCCACCAAAAATGTGTGAGTGATCTAGTATCTCTAGATGGTTGCCAACACTTGGTATTATCAGGTTTTTAATTTTAACACTTCTAACAAATATATTAGCATGCTTTTTGAGCAGATAAGTCATTATGATTTCATTTGCATTTTCCAGTGACTAACGATCCTGAAAATCTTTTAATGTATTTATTTGCCACCCCTACATCTTCACTGGTGAAGTCCTCCTTACAAGTCTTTCCTTCATTTTCTAACTGAACTGTTTTCTTACCGTTGAGTGTAGAGAGTTCTTTTACATACTTCTTTATGAGTCCTTTGCCAAATATATGATTTTCAAACGTTTTCTCCCATGTAGTATTTTTATTGTCATCAATGTCTAGCCATTTTGCTACTTCAGTTTTGATTTACTGTTTGATGCAAAAATATTTTTAGGAGAGTGAATATACCACAAAAAGTATGGAATTTAATAATGATACAATGTTCGTCAGGAGAGTTGGCCAACCAGGGCTGATAAGGAAGGTGTCTCACTTTGGTAGGGCCTTTAGCTGAGTCTTCAAAAATAGGTAGGGCTTGGAGAAAAATAATCTTTAGTGATTGCAATAACCTTGAGGATTATAATTAGGAGCTATAAAATGGTGAAAGCTCCAAAGTGCAGAATAGCAGAAATTTTCTGAAGATATACCCAGGTGTTATCCTGATATCCTAGATTAGGTGTTGCAATGCCCACCTCATCTGAGGAGCAGCACCCTCTCAGAAGTAGCCTGTTGGGTGGGCCAAAGGTCTCTACCTATTGCTGCGTGGCAGGAAGATTTCTTAACACTGGAGGTCTTCTTCGAAAGGCCATAAATGAAAGCTTGGTCAAAGTTGGGCTGATAACTGCAGTGTGAAGGTCAGAGGAGTAATTAATTTACTTACACAGACCAGTAACTCAGAGAACACAAGGCAAAGTAAGGAGAAAAAGGAGAATGGCATGTGACCAGGTCCTATCTGGCTAGAGAAAGTCTGACAGAATCCATGTGGTCATCAAGAATGAGCTCCTGGAATGTGCAACCTGACTCGATACCCCTCTCTTCCAACGTCACCACAGCACCAAGCCAATCAAAATTGAGCAGAATTAATTAGGAAAGAGTCAGTCAAAGAGAGCTTTTTGGAGGAAGGACTTGGAGAATTTCATAAGAATTTGCTGGAAAGGGAAGAACTAGGCATTTTTTCAGTGAGATGGGAAGAACAAGAGTATAGTGCAGGATCTGTCATGGTTCACTTCAGGAGACAGACCTGGCTCAAACAGAAAGGGTGTGTCCAGGACTCAAGGGACAGACTTCTAAAGGAGGTCTTGGACACTGGAATGAGGAAGGGAGATGATATAGGACAAGAATTAAGGGGCCCCTGTGGGTTCAGGCAGTTCTCCACACTCTCCCTACCCCACTTGTCATAGTGTCTGAGATGTCCAGGAAGGTCCAGGGTCATTTCTTCAGATGAAGGCATTACTCCTTCCAGAATCTTCTTTGAGAACCAAACAGTTTGAAGATACTTCTTCCCTCTGGTATTCCTCCCACACAATGGACCAACCTAAAGTGCTTCACCTAGTACTGCATCTCTGCCTGCTAGAAAATTCCCCCCTCTTATCTCTCCAAATATCCAGCCAGCTTGCTCAGTCCACACTTGACAGGGATCTTTCTAGAGTTCTGCATTGCACACTATTCTCAGTCTGCCAGTGAACTCCTGTACCACTGGACATCTGAGGCACTCCTGTGGCCCCTGGCCCTAATGTCACATTTCCTGGGTGAATGGCCCAGACATGGCTCTGGCCCTGCTCATGTGATCAGTACACATTTATGGAGCAATGAAAGACAACAGGAGGACATCTTAATTGGTTTTAAAATTGTTGTCTGATATTGTTTTACCTATTAATGTTTTATATCATTCATAGGTTATCTTTCTTTTTTCTTTTGCTTAAAACAACAGAAAGTTATTCTTCCACTTAAGGCAGTCAGAAGTCCAGAATGCAGGTGTTGACAGAGTTCGTTCCTTCTGGAGGTTTGAGCAAGAATCTGTTCATTGCCCCTCTCCTAGATTCTAGTGGTTACTGGCAATCCTTGGTATTCCCTGGCTTGTAGACATATCAGTCCAGTGTTTTCCCTCCATATTCAAACCATCCTCTTTTGTGTGTGCCCTTTTCTGTCTCTTATAAGGACATTCCTGTTGGATTTACCATGATCTTATCTTGATTCTACCTTAATCACATCTCCATGAGACTTAAATAATTAAATTAACAGAAACACCATTTTTTAATATCTTCTAATTCTTGACCTCTCTAGGATTAAAAAAAAAAACAAAAAACAAAAAAAAAACAACAACCTGAGGTTCACTAGGTATTCCCTCCCCATCTTCTAGCTCCTTGGCATCCAGACTCATGAAATGTTACCCTATGGAAGGGTTACAGTCTTAGTCTCAAAGACCCAGATGCTTCTTTTGATTCTGCCTTTAAGGCCCACAGAGAAGAAAGGAAGGCTTGCTCTGGGCTGATAATGTCATACTCATGGAGCATAGCAATCTTTCATGGTTCTCACTGAGGTATCATCAGTCCATATAGATACCACCCTGATTATGTGTCTGAGAGTTCCTATATTGGTTATTTATTGTGGCATAACAAATTACTACATAATTTAGTGGCTTTAAACAACATAAACACTGATTATCTCACAGTTTCTATGGGCCAGGAGTGTGAGAGTGCCTTAGCTGGACTGAAGAACCTGCTTTTAGAGGAGGCTCACTGGCTGCTGGTGAGACGCCTCAGTTGCTGTCCATGTGGGCCTCTCCACGGGGCTACTCAAATGTCCTTGTGACATGGTGACTGGCTTCCTTCAGATCAAGTAATCCAAGAGAGAGAGACGAAGAAGGCCGTTGTATGTACCACTGAATGACCTAACTTCAGAAGTCACATATCATCAATTCTACTGTGAGTCCACATTCAAGAGGAGGGAAATTGGGCTTCAAAAGGGAGGCACGTCAAGGAATTTTCCAACGTACTTAAAAACCACAACTCTCTTTTCTACTAGGTCTCCATCCTTCATCCCTCTGTTTTTATCTACTTGGTCTCATTACTACTCTGTTCCCCACCACCACCATTATGCTTGGAGTCCAGGATCTCTGCCGGAGTTGGGTGTGTGTATGTGTGAGATACTAGTTAGGGAAAACAAAGGATTTAATTGGCTGATAAGTAAAAAGCCCAGGGTTAGGACTGACGTTAGGCAGGGTTGGATCCTAGCATTCAAGTGAAGGAGCATCTTTTCATCTCTTGCTTTCTGCTTTCCTCCATGTAGGCTTCATTTCAGTAAGACTTCCTCCATGTGATGGCTCTCAGCAGCTCCAGGCTGACATTCTACCCCTTTAGTTCCCCAAAGGCTAAAGAACATCTCTTTCTCAGTAGCTTAAATGAAAAACCCAAGAGTATGTATTTGTGCCAGGTCTAGTGACCTTGGGTTTGATGGGCCAGTCCTGTGTTATACCAATCCTGAAACTGGCTGGGGACAAGGGAGGTAAGAACCCTGAAATTCTTACTTCAGAAGCACATGGACTATTATTAGAAGAAAGGGGACCAGACTTGGAACAAGCAACCTGGTAGTGGTCTGCAATACTGATGGTAGAGACAGAAGGAGATAAAGTATATAAACTGCCTGGCACTTGATGGGAATTTTTTTTCTACATTCTTCTCTTTTTCCCTTTCTCTATATTTAATCATTTGATAAGTCTCATAGAGCCTTGTTTAATATTGCTGGTTGCCACTGCTCCTCCCCCCAAACCACTGCCTTATCATGCCTCTCACTGCCACTCTCCTGGGCTAGGCTGGAGCACCATTCCACTGGACCTCCTCCAACTAACTCAGAGCACCAGAACTGGAATCTGGCTCTGGAAGATCCATCATCTCCACACACCTTTCAATGCCTCCTTGGATACAGAAGAGCATGTGGGCAGTTTGTGGCTGAGAAAGCTGGCTGCAGGTGGGTGGTAGAGGTAGCTAGCTGGGAGGGAGTGGAGATGCATGGTAGTCATGGCACTGGGCACCATGGTTCCCAATGCAGCCGTGGAGACCAGAGCATCTATGAAGCTGAGGGAGGCCAGATGGCCAGAGTGCACTGCAGCTTCTCGGCCTCCACATTCAAGCAGCTCCATCCTCCATCTCCTCTAGTTGAGAAATGACAGATTTCCATTCTTTGATCTAAAATGAAAAGTGCCTGTCTAACCTTGCCACAGGGCTCTGCAAGTTATCAACTTTGCAAGAGTATTCATAGTTAAGCCATACAGAGTTTGATTTTGTGCAAGATCATTTATTTGTTTAAATTTTTATTTTTTAAACTAGTTTTTCAAAAAAAACTTTCAAATCATAGAATATTCTGAACATCTACAGAAGCACATAGGATAGCTGAATGAATTTCATGTGCCCATCACCCAGCTTCAACATTTATCAGGTCATGACTCATCTTATTTCATCTCCATTTCTATTTCTACTCCCCTCATCCATTATCTTAAAATGAAACCCAGATATTATGCCCTTTAATCCATAAATATTTCAGTATCTTTAAAAGATAGAAACTCTTAAAATATGCCATTATCACACCTGAAAGTTTTTTTAAGATTTTATTTATTTGAGAGAGAGAGAGAGAGTGAGCGAGCGAGCGAGTGAGCGAGCATGAGCAGGGGAAGGAGCAGAGGCTGAGGGAGAAGCAAACTTCTCAGTAGACAGCCTAGGCAAGACTCAATCCCAGGACCCCAGGATCATGACTTGAGCTGAAGACTTGATGCTTAACGGACTGAGCCACCCAGGCATCCTTACACCTGAACATTTAATAGTCTTTCTGGCAATATCATCAACTGTTGTCAGGGTAGAAATTTCCCTGATTATCTCATATACTTTTTTTGTTTGTTTTAGCTTATTTTGTTTTTATGGTTTATTTGAATTTGGATTCAAACAAAAGCCATAGAGAATAGTTAAGTTGAAATGTCTCCTGAGTATCTTTTATTATTTATTTTAAAAAATATTTACTCATTTATTTGAGAGAGACAAAGACTGTACACATATGTGCCTGAGTTGGGGGAGGGGCAGAGGGAGAGAGAGAATCTCAAGCAGACTTCCTACTGAGCACAAAGACCAACTGAGGGCTTGATCTCGTGACCCTGATATCATGATCTGAGCTGAAATCAAGAGCCCAGCACTTAACTCACTGAGCCACCCAGGCCCCTCCTCTTGAGTCTCTTTGAGACTATAGGTTCCCTCTCTGTATCTTTTTTGTTCCTTGCAATTTATTTGTTGAAGAAACCGGGTTGTTTGTCCTGTTCTTTCTTACAGACTGGGTTTTGCTGATTGCATCCCTCAAATGTCCTTTAATATGTCCCTCTGTCCCTGCATTTCCTGTAAATATGTGGTTAGAACCAGAGACTTGACCAGATTTTATGTTGATTTTTTTTTGTGTGAGAGACTACTTGATAGGTGGTTTGTGTAAGAAGCACAGATATCTCATTGCCTCTCTATTTTGCATCCATGACAGTATACATTGTGCCTATGACCCTGGACACTGGGAACCAGAAGTCTGTTACTGATGTCACCTCACGCCAATTCCTCCATTGCCACCATTTCAAAAAACTGAATTCACATTATCCAACTTCCTCACTTAGCTCCCTTTCCAGATCTCTTTATTTGGGAATCTTGGCCTCATACCTGGAGCATACATGCTGGGATGACTGGTCATACATGCTCCAGGTAGGCTGGGAAAGCATACATGCTGGGATGACTGGTCATACATGCTCCAGGTAGGCTGGGAAAGCTATTTCTTTCTTCTGTGAATACCTTAGAGAGACAGAATTCCCAATGAAGGAAAACATGGGAGACTTGTTTACAAGATGGCAAATAGCTACAAATGTGACGAATGGGTACTGGAATGTTTAAGACAATGGTAAGAGAACTAAATGTAAGGAGCTCAAATTGGACCCCCACTGGGGTATGTAGTATTGGGGGAAGGGACCCATTGGGCCAAGACATTACATTCACGAAGGGATTTTCAACTTTTGATGTTATTACCAAATGAAGTGTTACGTGAAGTTCACAGATAGACAATAATGGGACAGAATGGAATTCATTTTTTACCTTTAAGACTGTGCACCATGACTGGTCCAGCTATCTCAGGTACACTATGAATTCGAGAATTTTATAAATGCTAAAATTACCCTGGAACTAGCAAAGCAAAATTATACTGTATTTTTGTGTACTAACCTATTTGTTACCTGCAGCCATTTAAATAAACCACAACTTTTGTTCATTTAGATCTGGTCTTCTTTTTTTGGAGGCATCTTAAGAAGAAACGGCCAGGATCACCTTTAAGAGGCTCAGCACCCCAAGAAGGGGGGTTTTGTGGATTATGGAAGGAGGACAAGAGGGCCCCAAACTTTGTTTCTAAAGTACTGGTAGGGTTTTGATTATTGGAGAGAGAACAGGGGATGTCATCATGGGTAAGTCTCCCTCCCAGAGGGAATCAATCCCTTTTCCCAAAGGCATATTCATCTCTTTCCTTGTCCCCACTCTCCTGAGAGGAAAGTTCTTCCTGTGACATGGGTGATTAGCAAGTCCCCACCTCAGGGTGGGATGTGGGGTTGGGGCTGGAAAGACTCAGCTCTGCAGGTGGGGGTGGGATGGGGGATTGCTCCTGTCAGTGTTGGCTGGATAAGGGACATTTAGGGTAATTAAGCGGAGTTTAATTGTAGGGCAGTGTTGAGCTGTTTAATTTGCACCTGAAAAGAACAATAGTGCTGTCCTAATTAATTGAGACAGAGGTTATAAATTAGAGCTTCCAGAGAGGTCCTTGGGGTTCACCTTGTCAGGATTTTCTTGTGGGAGGGTTTTGGAGGCTGCCCAGAGAATGACAATTCAGGAGACTGAGGGGGGTGGGAGGGCAGGTTAGGGTCTGAGGTCCATCTTCCTGCCAGTCCTGGGATGACTGGTCATGTGCCTGTACATCATAAGCTCTGGGATCCCAATCAGTGTATGTGTGTGTGTGTGTCTGAGAGAGAGAGAAAGTGTACTTGGGCTTGCTCCCTCAGATCAGGAGAGAGGCCTGGCTCTAGCTCCTCCCTCTGCCCTAGCTGAGCCAGCCTTCCTGATTTCTGTGAAATGCTTCCCTGCATCCCCCAACTTCCGCTCCTTCTGTTCCTGTCACCCACACTGTGTCAGCCATGAAGTCATGTTGATTCCACCCCTGAGGTGCCTCTCAGGTCTCTGTTTTTGTTTTTGTTTTTTTTAAACCCACACATAAACTGACTTGTTATATGCCAGGCACTGTTCAAAATCTCTTTGTACATAAAATACATACAGTGGTCCCCCTTATCTGTGGGGGATACATTCCAAGATCCCCAGTGGATGCCTGAAACCATGGAGAGTACTAAATTCTATATAAACTCTATATTTTCCTATACATACATACCTAGATGGAATTTAATTGAGAAATTGGGCACAGGAAGACATTAACAATCATCATAAAATAGGACAATTATGACAGAATACTATAATAAAAGTAACGTGAATGCGGTCTCTCAAAATATCGTTTTACACGTACTCACCCTTCGTGATGATGTGGGACGATAAAAAGCCTATGGGAGGAGATGACCTGAGGTGAGCAGCCGGGGCACCCAGACGTAGCATTAGGCTACTACTGACCTTCTGCAGATTCGTCAGGAGGAAGAATCTTCTGCGTTCAGAATATTCCAGAAGAATGCTGGTAACTGAAACCTCAGAAAGTGAAACTGCGGATAAAGGGAACTACTGTATCCGTTCTAAGCTGCCGGCATGGATTAGATTCATTTACTGTTCACAAAAAGTCTATGACGAACTGTTAGCCCTGACTTGCAGATGAGTAAAGGCAAGCACAGAGGGGTTGTAGGACTTGCCTTAACCGCACAGGGCTGGGGAGTGAGGGTGCTAAAATCCCAAAAAGCGGGCAGAGGAAGGAAGCCCTCCACCACATCCTGGAGAAGGTGCAGAGAGGAGAGCGGCGGCGGAGCCAACCACCGGCTTCCGGCTTCCGGCGTTACAGACTTACCCCGCTGCAAGGAACAACCCACTTTACATATACTTCTTTGGGATTAGTCCCCTGTGAAGTGAATTTTGAGTTGAAGTGACTGCTCCGTGCCCAGCTTCCACGGATGTTTTTCCTTTTCTCTTCTTACCGCTGAGAGAATGGCTCCCGGGTTAGTTCTGCTGAAAGGCTGACCCTGCCACATCCCTGATCAAAAACCTCCTGTGACTCCCGCAGCCCTTTAAAAAAGATCCCGGGGTCAAGGTCTTCAGTCAGAGTGGGGCTGAGTCTCCCCCTGGGACCAGAGATTCCCAAGAGGGGTAGGGCCATGATTTTCTACGTTAAAGGTGCACTCAGGCTAACAGGGCTCATGTGGGGTCCCTGTTGGGCCAGGTGTTCATGTATTGGGGGTGATCTGATGGGGGGGTCCTAATCCCTGGGGTGGGGCGGAATGGAACTCCTGGATGCCCAGCAGGTATGACGCTAGCTCAGTGCTTGGCACAGAATAGGCCTTCATTAGACATCTGTGTGATGAATGAGTGAACAGCCTTCATAAGGCTCTTTACCTTTGCTCTATTTTCAGGACCAGACCAGGACAAAGGTGAAAAGGTCTCTAAAAATCTTGGGCAATTCTGGGTTTTCATTTCCTTGGGCTAGGCCAGGGACAGGACCTGGATGATAAAAAAACATTCAACATTTCTTACATGTGTCTAGAGCAGGGTTTCTCAACTCTGTTGACATACTGTGCTAGATAATTCTTCCATGTAGGGGCCATCCCGAGCATCCTAGGATGTTTTGCAGCAGCCATGGCCTGTAGATGCCAGCAGCAAACCCCACTGAAGCTGGTAAATCAAATGTCTCTGGACAATGTCATATGCCCCAGGCAAGGGCTGGATTACCCTCAGGTTAGAAACAGTGGTCTGGGCCAGTATTCTCAACTGGTGGTATATTAGAGTCACATGGGGAGTTTTAAAAAATACAGGTAGTGGGGCGCCTGGGTGGCTCAGTTGGTTAGGCGACTGCCTTCAGCTCAGGTCATGATCCTGGAGACCCGGGATCAAGCCCCGCATCTGGCTTCCTGCTCGGCGGGAAGCCTGCTTCTCCCTCTCTCAGTCCCTCTGCTTGTGTTCCCTCTCCGGCTGTGTTTCTCTCTGTCAAATAAATAAATAAAATCTTAAAAAAAAAAATACAGGTAGCTGGGTCCCACCTGGAGACCCTCTGATGTAACTGGTTGTGAGGCACAGCCTGGGGTATAGAGAGTTCCATAAGCTCCACAGGTGGTTCTAATGTTCAGCCAGGTCTGAGAGCCGCTGGTCTAGTCCCTGGCAATCTCCAGGTTGTATACCCATTACCAAGCTTCACAACCCACCTCAGTGGGAGGTGAGGTAGACCATTAGTGTGGTTTTCTCATCTGAGAAGTGAGATCCAGAGACATGTGGTTGTTGTCCTGTGAGTAGTCGGGCTGGAGTTCGAACTCCGCTCCTCTGGCTCCCACCCCAGGGACTCTTTCAAAGGTGCAAGGAGCACCCTAAGCAGAACTGATGTTGAAGGGGTCCTGGATGTTAAGTCTCCCTCCCAGTGTTTTTCCCTATCCTGTCTCTCATCTCCTCACACACTTCAGTTTCCCTGAGTTCCTTTATGCAAAAGCACACTAATAGTCATTTACACTTTAGTGTGAACATGAGGCTGCTTTCCCTCCTCTAGAGGGATTTGCAAGTTATGCTTCACCTGTAACAGTGAAAGGAAGGCTTTAGGGCAGCCCAGAGATGAGGTGGGAATGTTTTTGAGGGTGGTAAAGTATAGGCTCATGATGCCTCTGAAATCAAATCTAACTGGTAATTGCCTTTGATTAAGTTTTACCTCATTCTAGATTTGGCTTGTAATTCTACCCAGTTCCATTTCATTCACAAATAATTTTTAGAGCATTTTCTAATATGGAGCTGGAGAGCTCCATTGGTTGGCTCTCCTTAAGTAGGCTTTAAGTGCCTAGTGGGGAGGGAGGGCATCTTCTCCTGCTTCTGTGGCACTCACCATATTTTGGCCCTGAATGGATATGTAACATGGTAGGCGCTTAATATGTGAAGAGCTGAATGTGAGGTCACACATCCTGACCCCAAGCCTATGCCCCTGGGGAAAGATCTTACAGGTACACTGTCAGGACTAAATCTGCAGGTATGTGGATGAATTTCTCCCTCTGCCCTCTGGGGCTTTGGAAGCCCCAGAGAAAAATTGAGCGGGGGCGGGGGGGAGGGGTTTGGAAGCTTCTTCAGAACAGTCTTGAGGAGAAATCACCTTTATTGGGATGGCTTTGTTTTAAGGAAAAGAACAGAGACAAAGCCGAGAGCACCTCTACTAACAGATGTCTGGGGGCAGCTGGACATTTCAGTCCCATGCTGCGCAAAGGGACTCCTGGCCCATAGTTCCACACCACTCATTCCTCAAGATCCAGGTCTGTCCAGGTTTCAGTGCACCTTCTTGAATACTTGCTTGCAGACCACACCCTGCACTCTCATCTCCTGAAACAAAAGCAGACGCTTGTCACTGGCTGAAGCAAGGTCACACTTAGGGCTCAGTGCAGGCAGGGGCAGGAACTTGGAAAATACTCAGTGTCTGTTATTTTTCTCAAGAATTGATGTGAACTGGGGCACCTGGGTGGCTCAGTTGGTTCAGCGACTGCCTTCGGCTCAGGTCATGATCCCGGAGACCCGGGATCGAGTCCCACATCGGGCTCCCTGCTCGGCGGGAAGCCTGCTTCTCCCTCTCTCACTCCCCCTGCTTGTGTTCCCTCTCTGACTATGTTTCTCTCTGTCAAATAAATAAATTAAAAAAAAAAAAAAGAGTTGATGTGAACTAACCAATTCCTTGGAAAGTCAGGTGAACTGGATCTATGGAAATGGGGCTCTGCTATGCCCTGTAGGCAGAGCTGGCTGGAAAACAAAGGTAGTTCAAAACTGGCCAACGGACCCTCTGATGCCTTCCCTCCCCCTTACTGTGCTCAAGGGAACGAAAGGTTTTAAGAACCTCAGGCCTGAGCCCAGGACAAAGTCTGTGCCCCGGATTCGAAGCAATCAGGCCCAGACACATGACTTGACCCCCAGAGGACTCAGTAGGTTGTCACAGGCCAAGGCTGGAAATTAGCATGGAGACTGCAGCTTCAGCTGTGCGTTGGGATATCTGGAGAGTCTGAACAACGCTTGGACCCCAGGCTAGACCAATTGTATCCATGTCTCAGTGGGTGGAGCACTGGAATCGCTATTATTAAAAGTTCCCAGGTAGTAGTAAAATGTAGCCCGGAAAACCCATGCCCTGCTGACAGGGCAGCCCCCATGGTGATGCCAGGAGAGTGACAGCACAGTGTCACCACACTTTGCAAGTGTTTTGTTTGGTTAAAGGAGGCTGGAAATCTGAATATTTATGTGACAACTTCTAATTTTTAAATTGTTTCCTGAAGAAGTTTGAAGCTCACCGATGGCCAAGTAAAAGAGGCCTGAGGCCCTTAGTTTGAAACTTCGGGCACCGAGCCACAGAACTACTGATGTAAAGAGCCAGGGGAGATCACATCAGCTTCCCTCATGCTCTGCAGTTGGGCAAATAGAGGCCCATGGAGAAAATGGGATCAAGGTCAGGAACTGCAGCCCAGGCTCTCTGCATTAGCCAAAGCAGCCTCTGAAAGTCAGGCCCTCATGCCTCCTCCCGGCACTCACACATCCCAGGGCTCTTACAGACTCTGGCCTTGGCAGAGCCCCCACGTGGCAGGACTGCGTTCTGCAGATGAGGAGAGGGAAGGAAGGCACTTACTCAAAGGTATCCAGTGAGTCAGGAGTTGAACCTAGTTTTTTTTTTTTTTTTTTTTTACTCAGAAGGAAGGTAGTTGAGGAGTTCCAAAGAGGCAGGAGATGATGGGAGATGTTCTTTCAGGGGACATGTGTTATTTTAGCCCTCCAGGGGCTAAGACCCTTACTCTAGATTTGTGCACGCTTCTCCCAGACAATGGATGGAGGAGAAGTGGCTCTGACCAGAGTTCCCAGGCTGGAAGCCCACACCTGAACTGAGATAGGATTCTCCTCCCCTGACCTAGAGTGTTGAGATCATGTCTTAGAGAAGCTTAAAGAACTCTCCTTGGTACTAACCTGCCACAGTTTGGCATGGTGAACATAAACAGAGTTTGGGAGCAAATTTCAGTTCTTCCAGTTTCTAGCTGAGCAACTTGGATGTAAGCCTCCGTGCCCCATCTCCAGAATAGGAACCCTAATAGTACCTGGCCCATGGGGCTGCTGAGAGAATAGAAAGAGATATGGAATGCAAAAGAGGTTAGCTCCATGTCTGCTGCTTAGCAGCTACACCTCCTCGCCTCCCGACTCTGGCTGGACAATTGAATCGGCCTAGACCTTGAAAATACATCCCTTGGTTTTTAAAGTCATCCAAGCATCTTCTCCAGGCCCTTGGAAGAGAAGCTTCAGAACAGAACGAAGGCCCAGCCACAGGGCATTCTTCCAAAGTCCACTGGACCGCAACAGTAACCAAACCCTTTGGACCCACCTCTGCCTCACACCACCCCACACACCAGCAACCTACCAGGTGCAGCTCATCACCCTCAATCCACTGGGTCCAGCCGCGTCCCTCCTTTTCACCCTTCTGCACACACTCGAGCTTGTCCCCGTCCCAGCTCACTGTGGTCTGCCAAGCAAAAGAACATGGTGGTCAGTTTTAAGCAAGCAGCCCCGGGGAGTGGGAGAGGGGAAGCCCCAACTTTGATAACCCAGGGTGCACTCAAGTCAATTTTATTACAGAAAATTTGCCCCAAACTCTCTCCACCATATGCTCTTATTACAGCATGCAAATCAGTTTTAAAATTTACAAAAACCATCCTAAATTTCACTTAAAGGGGTAATTAGGAGAGAAAAGGTCATTAAGGTGGGGATCTCAGACCTGGGGCTGAGTAGGGGGCTGGGAAGGGAGGAGGGGCTTCGGTGGGCTGAGTGCACACAATGTGGGCAGGGAGAGGGTTACTGGCCTGCATTTTGCAGGTGAGGTTGGCTTCTCAGAGGGCCCTGCCTATTCCCAGACCTTTCTTTCCACCCCTCCTCCCTTCCTTCCTCCCTTCCTTCCATTGCTTCAACCTTAGCAAGGTCTTAGGACACCTGAAAGACTTAAGCCCTGCCCTCAAAGAGCTTTCCATTTTGTGGAGAATGACCTTAGATACAAATAACCAACTGTAGGCACACATGGCAGCTCTTCCAGGCGCTTTCTGTGTTGTCTCTAAGTTCTCATGACTGTCCATTTGGAGCACGCATTAGCTTCTCTGTTTTACAGAGTAGGTGAAGGGACTGGCAAGTTCACCCAGGTGGCCAGTGACAGAGTCAGGTCAGAACAGAGATCTGTGGGGCTCCAAAGCCCTCTGCCCCACTTCGACTACATCTCTTTCCTAAGTGCCCAGTGTCACCAGAGTTATAGACCGGATGCTGTGGGATCCCAGATAAGAGTCAGAGAAGGGGAAGCTCTGGGAGGAAGAGGCAACAGGGCATGGCCTTGAAGGAGAGGAGAATGGAGGTGAAGCCAAGGAAAGAAGACATGGGGGGGCGGATGGGTTTTCAGAGGATCACTGTAAGATGAAGGCAAACAGATGGGACAGCATCAGGCACGCTCGGGAAACTCCTCAGGTGGGTTCCAGGGAACCTCAGGGGAACGAGGAGGGAGCTCCCATTGCCCACTGCCACCCTCCACTCCCTACCCTCAAGCTCTCTCATCTTCCCTGAGCATTTGTGCCCTGCTCAGGTGCTGGGCATGTTGAAGGGAAGACAGACAGCAGGAGGAGGGAAACCACAGGCCCAGCCTTTGCCCATGGGAGACTTGAGAGTACTGGAGTGGCAAGGGCTCACTCAGAAATGCAGGGCTTAAGAGACAAGACAGTCCAAGAACTCATGGTCTGCACTGGGACCTATAAGCAGGTGCAGAGGACATGTCCCATCTTTGTAGCTACCTACCTCCCCTTGCATAGCCTTCCCGTATGTGGCAATTCCACATTATGTGCTCTGCCTCCCCACTGTGGCAGTTAGGACTCCATTGGCCCTGTTCACCGTTCACCCCTTCTCTGGGCTCCCGTGTTCCCACCTGTCATAGGAGGGGGCCAGAGGCCATTAACTCAGAGGTCTTGGCTTTATAGAGGTAAGATTCTAGGGTTCTTGTGTTCCTGGGCATGTTCAGAGGGCCACGACAGTCAGCAACAGCCTAATAAGGATTCAGGAAAGAAGGAGAAGTCTGGGAAACGCGTTTGGAGTGAGTGAGGGCGCTGCCTGTAGGAGGACCTGGCCTCCTTCTCCCAAGCCCTATTCTCCCTCTGTGGGGCCTGCTGATGACTACTGCCCCCTGCTGTTGGGATGCAGCCTAGGAAGGGACACAGGCACAGGGCGCCAGGTGGAGCCCAGGCGAGCAAGGAATCAATATGACTTCTGGTCCTGGAGCCTGTTTCCCAAGGGAGACACACCCCAGGAGGACTTGGGGCAGGGACGTTCCTTTTTGGGGTCTAGAGATCGGTCAGGGCACATGTCCAGCCCCAAACCAGAGAGAAGGTCTCACTCTCAAATCAGAATGTAACAAAGTGGATGTTGGATGAAGTTGTGAGGGCAGAGACCACCGGTGAGTCAAGCCACAGGACAAGATACCTATTCTCTGCGTGCCTTGTCCATGTCAGGCCTGCAGAGGGATGTAGGGGCTGAGCAATCAGACATTCCTCAACTTGAAGGAGCTTATAGGAATCCTTGGCTTCCCTGTTAACTGTACTTCTCTTTGTGTGTTCATCCAGAAGTCTACTCTGCATATTAAGGGCTCCAGACCCGATGGAGGCCAAGAGAGGGTTGCTGGTTACCAATTACAATATACACACTTCTGCTTCTGCCAGATATATTAGTCAATAAGCCTAGTCCTGCCCTCTGTGCTGGAGGATACAAGAAGCGCTCAGAGAAGAGCACAGGAATAGAAAGAATACCTGTAATCTTGCTTCCTCCAAGATAATTACTCTAACATCGTGAATATTTATGTCCAGTCTTTTGTTCTATTAATGCATATATATTTTCGTTTTTAAAAAATTAGGATTACATCATTTATGGTTTTGTACCCTAGCTTCTTCATTTAACAGGAGCAATTTTCCACTTCAATAAATTTTCTGCATAAGCATTATTTTAATTGTTACATAATATTCATGAAATGGCTACATAATTTGTAGGGCCCAGTACAAAATGAAAATGAGGGGCTCCTTTTAAAAAAATGATTCGGAACTTTAAGATGGTGACAGCGGAGCATTAAACCAAGGGAGGGGACCTTCTGTGTGTTGTGGCCTGTATGACTGTACTGGTCATAGGACCAGGAGGCTAAGCCCACTAGGATTTCATTGTATATGCATACAATTGTTTAGCTCATTCTGTATTCTTGACATTTAGGTTATTTATTATTCTGTGCTATTATAAATAATACGGACTGGTATACACAGTTTTGAACACATCATGTTCTCTTTCTTGGGGGGGAGGGGCAGAGGGTGAAGGAGAGAGAGAGAAATCCCAAGCAGGCTCCACACCCAACATGGAGCCCCACGTGGTACTTGATCCTATGACTCTGAGATCATGAGCTGAGCCAAAATCAAGAGTTGGATGTTAAACCGACTGAGTGACCAGGCGCCCCAAACACATCATGCTCTTGGAATAAGTTTGCAGAGGAAGAATTGTTGCATTAAAGAATATACATATTTTTAAGGCTTTTGATTAAGTATTACCAACTAGATCCCCAGAAAGCTCATATTTGTTTACCTTCCAGCATCAATGTCAGGGCATGAAGCTTGAAAGCTATGTTCATTAATGGCAATACCTTACCAAAAGAATGATGGATAGCAGAATTTCAGGCATCCTGAGAGATGGGATATAGGGAGTGGGTAGAAGGATATTTGGGTGTGGAGAACACCTTCTTAGAGCCCTACAATCAGGTCCCTTAAAGAGAAGGGTCCTTAACACACAAAGCTACGGCAGTTTCTAAAGGAGGGACTTTCTCAACCTCAAGTTCTTATTGACTCTGACCTTGAGTGAGTTAGGTAGGACAGAGACGAGAACAGTCTCTGAGGCTGAGCTCAGAAACGTTCAGTGACTTTCTCAGGGTCGCCCAGCTAACAAGGAAAGAATCTGGGCTGGAGCATGAGCCTTGCTGACTCAGTGCCCCATGTTTCCCAGCCTAGGGCAGGGCACCCGGAGATGTCCGCTGAAGACTCTGGGGCCTGCCGATACATGTGGGCATTACACTAAGACTCTGAGCAGCCCCAGGAGAACACCTTGTGGTTCAGTCCAACTACTGCTGGGTGTGGATGCTGGGAGCCAGAGATGGGTCCGAAAGGGCGGGCAGAGAAGTGGCAGGTGCTTATAGCCCAGTGTGGTTGTCACTGGGATTAGCAGAAGTCTGGTGGCTGTGGTGCCTGGAAGAGCTCCTCATTTTCACAGGAAACATACTAGTTTTTTACTTTTAATTTAAGTGGGAAGGCATTTCCAACACAGTTAGTAAGGATAAGAAAGCCAGTGCTGTAAAAGCTGTCCTGGGTTTAAGGAGAGGGAGGAACAAGGCTGGGGAGAGGGGTGTACATGGGTCCACAGTGTAAGGCCAAGAACTGGGACTGTGGCCTGCAGCATTTCACAATGCCTGCCAGTGCTGCCCACCCCCACACAGCCCCGTGGCTCTGACCTGCTGGGTGGAACCATCAGGAAGGGCACTCACCCTGTGGACCAAGGAAACGCCCAGGCTGTCCTCCTTAAAGAGGGCTGGAAACTCAACCATCCTTTATGCTGCACTCCTGGTACCTGTCCCTTCTCACTGTACACCTTCCACCTGCATCAGGTTGACCCAGTAAAGAGCCCATTCCTTGGAGTCAGCAGACCCTGGGACCTCTGTTCCTAGCTATGAGGAATGACTCTAAGCAATGGGAGTCACCTCTCTAAGCTTTGGTGCCCTCATCTGCGATAGCGGAATTGATGTTATATATTGTGGGTGACTGTTCCGTGGGTGGCCCCCAGTGGATCACATATTCACACCCTTGTGAAGTCCCGTCCCACACTGACCCTGGCCTTGGCCATGTGGCTTCCTTTGGCCAATAGGACACGATGCAAGCAGCACCTTTATAAGCACATGTATGCTGCTGGCTTGGTCTCTCAGAACTCTCCCCTCTGGGAACCAAGTTGCTGGGCTTCAAGGAAGGCCAGCCTATTCTACTGGGGAAAAAGGCCAGAGGGAGAAGCTGGGAGAACAAGAGAGAGAGGTCACCGCATGAGAACCGAGGTGCCCCAGCCAAGCCTTAGCTACATGTAGAACTGCCGGGTCAGAATCATGGGAATGCATGGTTGCCCTTTTCTGGTGTCAGGTTTGGGGTGCTTTGCTATGTGGCATTAGATAACCAAGACCCCGGCCAAGAGAGAAAAAATACATAAAGTGCATGGGGTTGGCACATGTGGCACTAAGTCCCAATAATCAAGACTTCTAGAGTTTAGAGAGGGAGGGGATTTGCTGTTCCAAGTTGAAGCATAACTAAAAGGCTTTTATGTGAAGTTGGAGCTTTGTGAGGAAGTAATCAATAGGCTATTCATCATGGCTAAATGTTTCAGAAGCTCCTTCCCTTCCAGGAGCCTTGGACCCAGGCCCAAGAGGAGACCTTGCAGGGGCTGCCTGCTGAGGTGGGCGCCCCTGAGGACTGTGACATCCATGTCCTTAAAACCTAAGTAGTTTTTGTTTCAGCAGAAGATCCATTTGGAGACTTCCGACTGGTAACAGTAATGGCTCCAAAAAGGTGCTTTAGTTCTCCCACTTGGCCAGCTCATGTCCACTTTTGGTGGGTACGGATTTTTCTTTTTAAGCTTTGTATCCTGTGGAATAAACCAGCCACTCTCCCAGAGGATCAGATTTGTCCTAAGAACAGAAAAGAGGGGTGGGGAGTCGAAGAGGAGGGGGATGACCTAAGAGAGATGAAGGGAAATAAAGAAAGAAGTAATGTTCGAAGGAGACTGGGTAAGAAACAATGGTCCCTTGTTTTCTTGGGATAACCCTCTATGATAACCTTCCCCAGCACCTAAGAACTCATCCTTGACCTCCTTGTGCAGTAAGAGCCAGCCACCTTCATTGGACCAGGAGCAGGGACATCTGAGACAAGGACTCGCTTGCTTTGTGAATGCTGTGTCTTTAAGAGGTTATTCAAACCACTTTCCCAGCTCAGACACCCACTACTGCTTAATCCATTTAACCAGAGCCTAACGGGGAAATTTGAGGCAAGAGAATATTCCTGATGCTTTCCAAGCAGATGGGAAGGCAGATGCCTGTGGGGACTGAGGTGGACAAGGATAGGCAGTGCTGCCTTTACCCCCGCCACGGGCTCTGGGACTCCACCTTGGAAAGGAAACCCAGATAATTCCAAGGACAAGGTGGAGTCTGGGCACCTTCAGTTCCTTTCCTATTTTTTTTAAAAAGATTTCACTTATGGGTGCCTGGGTGGCTCAGTGGGTTAAAGCCTCTGCCTTTGGCTCAGGTCATGATCTCAGGGTCCTGGGATCGAGGCCCGCATCGGGCTCTCTGCTCGGCAGGGAGCCTGCTTCCTCCTCTCTCTCTGCCTGCCTCTCTGCCTGCTTGTGATCTCTCTCTCTCTCTCTCTCTCTGTCAAATAAATAAAGTCTTAAAAAAAAAAGATTTTATTTATTTGTCTCAGAGAGAGAGAGACTGGGTAAGAAACAAGAGAACACACAAGCAGGGGGAGCAGCAGAGGGAGAAGCAGGCTCCCTAGTGAGCAAGGAGCCTGTTGCAGGACTCCATCCCAGGACTCTGGGATCATGACCTGAGTCAAAGGCAGGCATGTAACTGACTGAGCCACCCAGTCGTCCCTTCAGTTTCTTTCCTAAGTAATCCTCATCACAGAGACCTGCAGGTCTGCAAAAAGGCCAGAGTCCAGGGCGGCTGGTTGTAAAGTGAAGTCGGTCTAACTTTTCTATTAAAAACAAGTAACCTCTAATACTTTGGCTTTGCCAGCAGCTTTCCCAGAAAGACATGCTCCTATAGATGAATGAAGACAGCTTTGCATCACTCTGATAAGGAACTGTCACTTCAAAAGCCATTATCCAGCTCCCAACCACTTAGAAACCACAGCTGGCACTGCTGCACAGGGAACAGTGACACAGAAAGCCAGACAGCCTTACGAAGCGTGTCCCAGGGGTCTCAAGGCCCCCTTGCCCTGTGCTGATGACCTGTACTGGGAGTGACAGACCATTCCCACTAAATGGACTCATCCTTTGGCAGTGACCGGGCATGGTCTACAAATAGTGGGATTCAACCTGCCTCCCGGGGATCTGTGACTGCTGTTAAGACTCTACATGGCCCAAACACCCATTCCAATGAGCCGGGGGAGGATGGATCATGAACCCCTCCACACTTGCCCACACAGCTGCAGCAAGCTCTGTTTATGGACCTACCTCCTGGAGATAGCTGGGGCAGAATCTTACTATCTCTGTGGCTCCAGAGTGAGGCAGCCATGTGTGCAAAAGCCAGAGCCAGGACTGACCCAGGTCTGACTCCAAAGCCTGTGCTCTTGAAATTCTAGAAGGGGTGGGGGACTGAAAAACCAGACAATGAGTAGACACTTCCTGTACATGATATGAATTGCTAAAAGATGCAAATGGGCCATTCCTCCTTCACTCCAGGGTGAAGCGTTCTTCACCCTGAGCGTTCCTGGGACAATAAGAAGGTTCTCAGCCTCTGGTGCCTGTGTTAAATAAGTGAGCAGATGAGAAGGTCAGGGAGGGAACAGAGAACCTGCCAAGTGCCAAGTCCTTCTGTTTCACTTGACCTTCAAGCTTTAGCGCTGATAAAAATTAGACTTAGTATCAGACTTTGTTAGGCAACCAGCCTAGGTCTCCCAGGGGTATGGGCTGAGCCATCACTTGGATCCAGTTCTTTCCAGAGGAGAAGTGCACTTGCTGCCCACCAGGCAAAGCGGGGTAAGCAAGGTGCTCACTCCTCTTCTCCTGACCCACTCCTAGGGGGCTGGCCGTTATTGAAAATTGGCACATTTGGGGGTTGGGAGAGAAGTCCATTCTCCCTAAAAGCAGATTAAAACAAAATTAATAAGGCCTTAAAATGTGAACGAGTAATTAGGGACCGAAAAGCTGTTAAAAGCAACTACTACAAACCAGTAAAGCCACAACAAGGCTTTGGTGGGCATGAAAAAATGCAATGCTAATGCCACGAAGGAGCCAACAGCAGATGATAACAATTCTTAGGACAAACAACATGTTAAGACGTTAAGATTAATCTTGACATGTCATTTTTAAAATTCCTTAAACATTCCAGGAAGTACCCAAGATCAATTTTAAAACAAGAAGCCCTCAGAGCTCAAGGCCCTCTGAGGCCAACATTCTGGATAGGGAAAAGGGAAAAGGGGCTGGGAAAGGTCACAGGGCTCATGTGGAACTGTGCTCAGTCAATCCAGGGACCCAGTACCAAGTGCCCCAATCTAGGGACCCAAAGGCTGGGCTGGACCCCAGCAGTGCCATGGAGCAGCTCAGCCTGGAGGGAAGGCAGACAGGGAACTACACTGACACCACCGCCATTCTGTGTTGGGCTGTGTGGTGGGCACCCAACGCAGCCTGCAGGGTCAGGGAGGGCCTCCGGGTGGAAGTAAGGGCACCACTGTCATTGTCACCATCACCATTGTTACCCAAACATGTGCTGAATACTCACTACGTGTCGGGCAGGGTATTAAACACAACATAGGTCACATCTTCCTGGAGCAGTTATACTTCTGTTTTACAGATGTGGAAACTGAGGCTTTCAGCTCACCCAGCCATATAGTAGACAGATGAGATTTGACTCCAGAGTTCATGTTCTTGGCTACTGTGCTCTGCAGCTACCTGATCTCAGGAGATTCTTGAATAAGTAGGATTCTCCAGCATGGTTCTGTGCAAGGAAACATTTGGCAATTGTGGGTTCGACACTTGCACACTAGCCTTGGGTACTGCAAACAGAGGCAGTGAGGCAAGGACCCAACTCTCAAAAGCACACAGACTATGAGAGAAGAAGACAAGCAGAGAATTTCAGCAGAATAGTGTAGAGGCAGGTGATGGTAGTTGTGGAAGGGAGAAGGCATCTCATCAGTCTATGAAATAGGGACAGAGGTGCATCAGGGAAGGCTTCCTGGAGGAGGAAATTGATGCTGGAAGTAATGCTGGAATTGACACCAGAAAACACCATGAGAGTTAGCTTAAAAAGTAGAAATTGGAAAAGAGGAATGAGGGCATCCCAGGCAGAGTGAACAGCCTGGACAGATGTAGGGAGGCCAGGGGCTGCATGAGGGAGGCTTCTAAATGAGCTTTGCCCAGCTGGTCTCTCGGCATGACACTCCCCATGGGGCCTGACCCTGCACCTCTAACCCCAGGATTTCATGGGGAGAGATGACTCAGCCTCTCTTTTTCTGCGCTTTCCATCTTTGTGATTCCAACCAGCCAGACCTGGTGCAATGGGCAATCAGGATGTTTGCTTATCTGGCAGGCAGAGCTGGCCTGCTACTTGGGCCAGGGCAAGGAGTCAGCTTATTATCAAGTCCAGGGCGGTGGTGGGGCGGGGGCAGAGGTGAGGGGGTGGGGGAGGACTGAGGGGCTCTACTGGGTAGAGTCCACCAAGGCCTCTTCCCTTTCACAAGAGCCTCTGGTTTCTGCTTTTTATCTTTCCTTTTTTCTTCTACTTTGTATCTTTCAAGGTAAACAGAAACACACGGCTCCCACAAGATAAGAGATGCTAGCTCAGTAGCTGAGGAGTCATCAGCAGGTCAGGGTCTCTGGACTGAGCTCTTTGGGGTCTGGGATCCTTTTGCTCACTGCATGATACCAACCCCCACCTTGCAATCTGCATGGAGAAAACGCATCTTACCTGTTGTAGAATGAATGAACAAACAGCAGAAGACATCCTAGGGGCACTCTTAAAATTTTTTGGGCAATAATCAAATCTTTTTTTTTTTTAGATAAAATATCCCAGGCAATGTAGCTGTTTATTCTTTCATAGATTAACCTTATAGGAATGAGCTAGCCATTGTGCGCTTCTGAGTCCTGGCGAACTTAATCATCATGCATGCCCAGGGGCACACAAGCCAGGAAGAGTACGAGTCATGGTTTCAACCCACTTCGGCCCAACTCCAAATCCATGGCCTGCCCACTTTTCCCACATGAGCATCTTGCAGCCACGGATGTCTGTGTGGCCAAACAGCGCCCAGCAGGCTGTAGGGCTGGGGCTGGCCCCGCCACGAACCATGGCTTGCCTGTCTGAACTAGGCTTTTAGGGGGCCCAATGACAGTCTTGGAGAGATCCAGGCTTGAGCCCCAATCCATCCCTATTTCTTTCCATCAAGAAGACCCTGAGCAGTGTACCCCCCCTTCTAAGCTGGCATGTCTTCACCTGCACAGCAGGGCTGATGAGTCCTGCCCCAGAGCAAGAGCCATCAGGATGAAATGACACGAGAAGTCGTAGGGACCCATTCAGTGCCAGACACAGAGAATACTCAATGACCGTAGTTCACGCTGCGGCTGGCCTTACATTTGAGATGCTAAAAAGGGGAGCCCACACTTTGCACGTCCAGTGCCTCGCTCAGAGGGCTCCAATGTATTTGCCAAATGTGCATCAAGGCCCGTGAGGCCAGCATTCTGGATGGGGAAGAGGGAAATGGGGCTGGGGAGGGTCTCAGGGCTCATGTGGAACGGGCCGTGTTCCCTCTAGCCGTAGAGAGGCCCATGCCTTGTAGGCCCCCTTCCGCTGGCGTAAGTGCTAGCTCTTCTCTGGATGGCCAGGTGTCCTTCACATACATGTCACCACCTCCAGAGTCTGGAGGCATCTTCTGGAGGACACAGTTTGCAAGAAGAGAGAATTAACAGTACCAGCTCCTACTGATGGACTAGACGACTGCAGGCTTTCCTGCCTCTAACTCTCACCACGAAGTAGTAGGTATTCCTGACTTAATAATCATCCCTAATTTCAAAGACAAGTCGAGGCACGAGAAGTAAAATAACTTATTTAAGGCCACCCAGTCTGTAAGTGGCAGAGTTGGGACTCCAAAGATGCTGGTCTGGCTCCAGAGCCAAACCGGTTAGGACCCAGCCTGCTCCCCCCATCAGGGCCGGCCTCAGAGGGAGCTGGGCGGTGGACAGCCTGCTGCATGGAAGCCCCCACAAGAAGCTTGTGTTTCTATGTGGGTTGATGAGGATTATTACCACACAGCTACAAATACCTTCATACAAATAGATGTAGTGCTTTTTTTTTTTTCTTTTGAATGATTTTCCTGGAATATAATCACAGAAGTGGGATCTCTGAGCCAAAGGGCAAGAAGACTTTTCTGACTCATTGTACACCTCCAGATGGGATTTCTCCCCACTCATTTTCTGAGGGCAGAGCCACTTATGTTGTTAAAGCTGGTTAAGGTGGGTTTTACAGCCTGGCTTCTCCCCCACCCCTGCCCTCACACCTTTCATGGGCAGCTTGTTTATACAGCTCTTCCCCAGAATCTTCTCTCCTGTTCTTGGACTGTTAAGTCAGGAAAGAGAGAAGGGGGCAGGGGCAAGGAAAGATAGACTCATTAATATGCTTGTGTTAAAGACAACTAGCACTCTAAGGTATCTACTTATTAAAAGAAACACCTAGGGATGCCTGAGTGACTCAGCTGGTTAAGGGTCTGCCTTCGGCTCAGGTCATGATCCCATTCAATCCCGGGATCGAGTCCTGCATCTGGCTCCTTGCTCAGTGGGGAGCCTGCTTCTCCCTCTGCTTCTGCCCTCTTTCTCTCTGACAAATAAATAAATAAATAAGATCTTAAAAAAAAAAAAAAAAGGAAACATCTAGAAAAGTCTTGGGATAGTTAACCAAAATAAATGTGGGAGCTAATGTTGGAACTTCAGGCAGCTGACAGAGCCCTGGGGTTCCTGTTTGGAGGATGAGGGTTGGTGAGTGTGTGTGTGTGTGTGTGTGTGTGTGTATGCACGCACGCACATGCATGTTCTAGCACAATTCAATCGGTGCAACAGAGATAGCTACAAAAATGCTTCCCAGGGAGGAAGCGACTCTGAACCAGGCACAGTGCTTGTTGTCAGAGTTTTCAATCAACTCCAAGTCAAATATGAATAAATCTCCAACCCATGTGAAAGATTAGCAATTGGACCTGAGTTGCAGGGGCCGGTTACCAGAGAAGACGTCCAAGGGGCAAAGAGGCCTGGAAGAGAGTCCTCAGCTTACAGGCTCCAGAGAGTAGGAGGGGAAGGCAAAGAGGAAATCCTGACCACTTACCTTATCTGGTCCCAGGCCCTGTGACTGCTTCAACCAACAGAATACAGTAAAATATGGCTTTATGAATTCAGAAGCTAGGGAGATCCCAACAATGTCCCACCCTTTTGCCTTGTTCTCTTGACCCTGTCATTCTTAGGACCCACAGCCATGACCTAAGGAGGTGCAAGCAGCCAGGAAACGGTGAGTGTGACAGGCCATAGGGAACAGGGATCCTCCAGCTAGGAGGACCAACCACCCCCTCTGGGCTCTGCTCAAATTGCAGATTCATGAACAAAATAAAGCACTGCTATTGCTTGGAGTGTGGGAGCACTAAGTTTGCTACACAGCAATAGAAGAATGAGGTAATTCACCACACTGAATTCTCACAACAATCCCATCCATGCTGCTACCTCATTTTTACAGATGAGGAAACACAGCTGGGAGGAGGAGCCAAGATTCAAATCCGGGTTCATCTCAAAGCCAGCTGCTGCACTATAACCCATACTCGCCCACACCGTATTGGCACCTGCTGAGCACACTGCATACACTGCTGGGGTCATCTATGTGGGGCGCAGCTGCAGACCACCGGAGGCAGCTGCAGGCTTGGCCTCCCAAGAGGACTGCATCTGCAGGCACTGGACCATATCTCTCTGCTCTCAGTCAGCCTCCAGAACCAGGTACCCAGAGCCCCAGTACAGGCTACTACTCTGAATCACGACCAGCACATCACAGGATCCTGGGCACCCGCCAGCTGACTTCCTCATTTTTCTTTCTTAATATATTGTTATCAAAAGTGTGGTCTTTGAACCAGCAGCATCAGCAGCATCTGGGAACTCAATAGAGAAACCCATTCAAGGGGCGCCTGGGTGGCTCAGTTGGTTAAGCGACTACCTTGGGCTCAGGTCATGATCCCGGAGACCCGGGATCGAACCCTACATTGGGCTCCGTGCTCAACGGGAAGCTTGCTTCTCCCTCTCTCACTCCCCCTGCTTGTGTTCCCTCTCTGACTGTGTTTCTCTCTATCAAATAAATAAATACAATCTTAAAAAAAAAAAAAAAAGAATTTGAAAGACCCGTTCTTGGGTCCACTCCAGACCTTTGGAATTGGAGTCCTAATAGGGTGGGCAGCTCAAGTTTGAGAACTACGGCTCTAACTACTGATGTGGTTCTTAACCCACGGTCTGTGGACTCCGAAGGTCCGAAGATGTTTTTAGATGCAAGTGACAGGAAAGTAGTTCAAATAGCTGAAGGCGAAAGAAAGGGAGTGCCCTGGCTGGCTCAAGCACATGGGAAGTCTCGGAGATGAGCTAGTGACAGGGGCTCCAGCAAATGCCAGCATCGCACTTTCTCTCTCTCCCTCTCTCTCTCTCATTTCTGCTTCTCTCCTGGTCTCTTCTCTTTCCCTCTGCTGGATTTCTCCAGGCAGCCATGGGAGATGGTACGGCACTATACATCCTGCCAGCTGATGATCTTCAGAGGGACTAGAATAACAGCTCTCGGCCAGGGCCCCTAAATTAACTCCCAAGAAAAGGTGAGATTAAGTCACATT
The DNA here is from genome assembly GCA_004023965.1 of Spilogale gracilis. NCBI lineage: Eukaryota > Metazoa > Chordata > Mammalia > Carnivora > Mephitidae > Spilogale > Spilogale gracilis. The sequence goes on along the minus strand of PITA01008904.1, from coordinate 55,250 downwards.
TACAATCATGTGACAGGTCATGGGACACTGTCATCACCCTTGTGCCAGGGGCTCACCCCATGAGAGACAGTGCACCCTGATGGGCAGCTCCTCCAGACCCCATAAGGTGACGGGGGGTGTAACGCCCAGCAGCACGGGAGCTATACTTCTTTGGGTGGATGGACAGCCATGTCGGTCCAAAAACAAACAGCGGTAGTTGCCCCAACTGCCACCTGGACATCATAAGTGATTACTTTGCCCTCAGTGTAGGGCATCAGAAGGGCAGTGTCATGGCTTCACAAGGCACTGACCTCTGGACTATCTCTATAGTCCTCCGAACTTGTCTTGGGAGACAGGCAGAGCAGCGACCACTGCTAGCGACCAATGCCTAGTTCACAGATGGGAAGACAGAGGCGGTGTGTCCAATCATTTAAGGTCACTGTCATTTGGGTAAGGGAGGGGGATTCAAACCCAGGCTCTAATCGGAGCACTCCTCTCCACACCTCAGGCCTTGTTAGTACTCTGTGCTCGCCTTTGGGTGGCACTGGGCTCACAATAGGGAACTGAGGTGCTGGCCCTCAGCAGAGCTCTGGGGGAGACCTTGTAATAGAGAACTTGAGAAAGAGACCAGTTAGAGTTCTTCCTCTGCCACCAGCTGGCTGGGTGACCCGGGGCTCAAAAAGGCTCTTCACCTCTGAGCTTCAGAGTCTCTTCTGCAAAATGGGCACAAGGACACTTTACAAAACAGCATTTGTTGTGAAGGTCAGAAGAGGCAAAGGGTTAAAATCAGTTGGTGCAGCCCTGGCGCTTGGTAAGGATTTAACGCATGTTATTTTACTTTGTTCCTGTTTAACACAAAACAAAACCTAACACAACAGTGTGATTCTTGAAAGCTACTTAGTGCATTTTATTTGGGTTGCTTTCATTCTTCTTTTTGTAATCCTCAAAAGCATGCTGCTGACCCCGATTTCAAAGGTTGGGGAACTTTAGCTAAGACATGAAAGAGACTCCGTGTTTCCATTCTGGAAAGGACCCAGCCGAGAGCTCCCAAAGCTGAGGGCATTCATAGCTCAGTGGCCCAGGGAGTTAATTCTGCCATCGGCACTGTGTTTTTTAAAAAATACGAATCAGAAAAAAATGCATTAGTGAGTCAAGAACAGGATCGGAAAGTTGGCAAGAGTTTAAACCAAAGTGTTAACAGCAATTTGGTGGATTCCATGCATTACCATATATAATTAGATAGATGCATGGGGGGCTGGGGGGATGGCTGGATGGAAGGAAGTCAGGATGGGAAGGGAAGGAAACACACACTTAAAAGAGGGAGAATTCAGGCAATCTACAAACACTGATACGGAAAGATGCCCAAGAAGCAGCACTGAGTGAGAAAACAATGTGCCAAGGAGTGGATTTCTTTCTCTCCTTTTTTTTTCTTTTTTAACTGATCAATAGATAGACAGCTTCTATATTCGAGGAAGATTTCCAGCAGAGCCATAAAACAGTAGCAGAGATAACCTCTGGGGAGTGGGAATGAAGCCAAGCAGGGGAAGGGGTCCTTTCCTTTGCAGTCCACTCTCTCTTGGGCTATTTGAACTCTTTTTCTCCTTTTACAATAAAAACAAAGAAAGCAACAGAGGGGCGGAGGGCTGGGAGAGGGGAAGGGAGGCGCTGTGGAAGGGGTCATCCTGAGTTCAGAGCTGGATATGAAGGAGAAGCCGCAGCCAGGGGAGGAGGTGCCAGGCTCCCACATGAACAAAGGCACCCCGTCCAGGGAAAACCTGACCCAGTGTCCATGGTGGGATGACAAATGGCCCTTTAGCCACCACCGCATGAAGCGAGGCTAAGAGCTGTGACTCCTGACCCATGCTGCCTTCCATCACAAACACAGCTCCTGCTGGGGAGGGCTGGGAACAAAGAACTCCATCATTCCTCATTCCAAGGGATTCCCTGGCCAGGAGCGGGGAACACTATCTGAATTTGAGGAGCACCTTCCTCATTCAAGCCCCCCTACCCCGTGCACAGCTCCATGGGCTAGATCTCATACAGGATATTGGTTTCAAACCCTGCCTGAGGTTTCCTTTTCATGGATAAAGGCATGCAGGAGGCACCTCCATCAAAATGACAGCACCTGCTGCTTGAGGGTCACATCAAATCTTACTAAAACAGACCCAGAAATGTGAGCTGAGTGATCCTGGGCCACAGAGACCTGCGTCCTCCAGCCCCCGGCCTGGGGGGAGACCGGAGAGCCATTCCCAGTGGACTGGGCACTGATGGCAATGTCCCTGGGGCTCAGATGGCTGGACCCAACCAGCCAGTAGCACGTAGCCCTCTGCTAGCACGTAGCCCTCTGCGGCTGATGTTCTAGTTTTCCCACTGTCTATGGAGATGCAGGCACACAGAGATGTTTCCTTCCTCCAGCACTGCAGTTCTCAAGTTTTAGTGGCATCAGAACTATGGGGTGCACTTATTGAACCCTGGACGACTGGCCCCACTCCCAGAGGGTCTGATTCAATGGGCCAGGGCTGTGGCTAGAGAATCTGTGTCTCTGCCTAGTTCTTGTGCTGCTGCTGCTGCTGCTGCTGCTGCTGGTGGTGGTCTCTGCTTTGGGAACCGCTGCTCTAAGGAACCCACAGGGCAAACAAAGACATCTGGCCACTTGATCCCTGACTTTAGGTACCGTGGGTGAGGTGAGGCCTGTGGTAAGCTGGAGTACGTCCCATCTAATGGGAACGCTGTGACAGTGTCCCCGAGGGTTTACACAGCACCCAGGGTGGAAGAAATGGGCACCCAGTGTTTTCAGCTGTCTTGATTTTGTTGGTAAGAAGAGCCAGAAATATGGATTTTTCTATGAAATCTCACAATCTTTGCTAATCATTGGCAACTGGCTCTGAAATTTTTCAAACATTGTGCAGGCCAAACAAAACACATCTGCAGGCCAGATTTCACCCCCTGGCTGCAGTCCTAGAAGGAGGCAGAATCAGAGGTCACTGAGCCAGCAAGCCCCTGGGCCCTGTCAGTCTGACCGCACGCCTCCGGCAAGAGGTCCCCACAGCTAGTCAGAGCTGCATCTAGGCTCCCTATGGGGTCCTCATCACTCCCATCTGCCCCGGCCACACCCCGCATTCCAATCTCTGTGGACTGCCTCTCTCTCTCTCTCTCTCTCTCTCTCTCTCTCTCTCTCTCTCTCCTCCGAAACCCTCTCTCAGCCAGGCCTTTTCTGACCCCTGGGTCTTTCCCTTGGCCTGGTATGCTCTTATCCCTCTCTACATCTCCCCTAATTCTTACCAGACTTTCAAGACCCCCTTCAGCCGGGCAACTTCAATGACGGCTGCTTCTGTGCCTCTATCACTGAAGAAAATGGCCTGAGGATGAATCTGTCTCCTCCACAGGCCTGGGTGCCCTGGGAGGCATTGCTGCCTCTGGGTCCGCAGGGCTGAACCCAGAGCCTGGGGTGGGAGAGGTCTGAAATTACATTTACCAACTGCTATTCTCTTGGCCTTGGCCTTCCTCTTGTCCCCTTTCTGTTTGCCTGACTGTTTCCTGTCTATCCTTCAAGCCACAGTTCAGACTACTTCCTGTGGGAAACTTCCCTGACCTCCCGACCCAGTAGGGGGTCTTCCTCTGGTTGTCCTGCCTCCATGCACACAGCAATCACCAGTCACCCTGTGACTGGCCTCCTGCTGCACTGGGCTCTGTGGGGTCAGGAATCTTGTGCAATTCATCTCAATAACACAGGGGCTGCAAAGACAGAGTAAGCGTCATGACAGGCTTGTGGGACCAAGAAAGGGATGAACAAAACAGAGGAATGCATGATCCCAGGTGAGAAATGAGACCCTTGTAATGTGCTGGAAGGAAGCTTAGAATGAAGCTGATGCTGAGAACAGATTGGCCTCCTCTTGGTTGGCTGGTGGGTGCAGAGTGTGTGGAGCAGAAGGGGCCGTGGGGAAAGTTATCTTTGGCAACCGCCTTGCCCAGGACCCACACAGGCCCTAGAGACCTCAGCCAGTGTGGCCTCTCGGCAGGCAACTCCTCTGAATTTGTAAGCCTCAAGCCGGACAGTAGCTGTAATTCTATTATCCTACACCCTCCGCTGGCTTCCATCCAGTTGGCAGCCCCGAGAAGAAGGGTTTGTCTGCCATGCAAAGGGCCAAGGGGGGCCAGAGCAGAGGGGCCGTCCATCCCCTCAACAGCAACAGCAAGGGAAGTGAGTGCTGTACAATTGAGAGAGGACTGCCCTCAGTCCTGCAACAGCAAAGGTGACCATGAACCCTAATGCAATCCCATCTGGTTTGCCAGCTGCTGGGCTCCCCGATCTGGTCACCTGGGTTGTCCTAATGTCCTTCAAAGGCAGCCATGTACCCCTTTCTTTGTGTCTGAAACCCTCCCTTCCACCCCTTTGGCCTTGCATAGAAGTCACCTCCTCTAGCAGTTCTTCTGGGATTCCCTCCTCTGGGTATTTCCTTTTGTCACCCCTGATCACACTATGTCCTGACAGTTTGTGTGTCTATCTCCACCACCAAGACTGTGTGTTCCTGGACATCGGGGATTACGACATCTCCCTCCACATCGCTGTGCCTGGTGCAGCGATTAGCGTGGTAGGTATGGGCAGGGGTTAACAGCAGGGACTCTGGAACTGACAGCCAAAATGCAAATCCTCCCTCTGCCACTTAACCTCCCCAACGTCTCACAACAAGAAATCCTGCCTCGGTTTTCTTATCTGTAAAATGGGGTTGAAAACAGCACTGTGAATAGTGAGTTGAAATAAAATGGTAACAGGACACAGTGCATAGTCTGCACTGTGAATGTTTCACACATTATCGGATGATGCATGGAATGCAAGACGGAAGATGATTAGCCAAGTAAGTGCAGGCGAGCACATTCCTGAGAGTCCAGTGACCCAAAACAGAGAGAGAGGTCTGATATGCTTTGTGAATCCCCTAAGAGTGAGCTGGGGACAAAGAGTATTCTTACAGTGCAGTTCCATGCAGCAGGCCAGAGACAGATGCTGGGCAGTGATCTGAAAGGCAGGGCCCCACGCAGGTGCTCTCTGCTGGTCTCCTTTCCCTCTGTAGCCCCTCTAGGGATTCAGAGGCCTTGGGTCCTTTAAAGGCACAAGCTGACATGTCCCTACAATTATATTGGACTCTCCAAAGACACTCCCTGCTGGCTACCCCCTCTTCTGCCATCATTCCAAACAGCAGATTCAGACACTAACTCCTGACTACTGTCAAATGAATCAACAAGGGGTTGGGGGGCCAGCAGTCCAGGCCTGGGGCTCCTTATCCTCAAATACTGGCACCCTTTCAATCACAGTCCCAGCAAACCTCCACCATCTGGTTTCTGCAAAGGCCACCAGCAGAGAGGGGCCTGGCACAGAACAGGAGAGTGGGCTGCAAAGTCCAAAGGCCCAAGGTTCAAATCCCATTTCTTGCAAGTCTCTTCCCTTCTCAGAGCCTTGGTCATTGCATATTATGGGGTCACGAATCTCTCCCTCACTGGGCTGTAAAATAATTGGCACAGTGTAGGACACAGAGCAGACCTTCAGTAAATGGCTGGAGGGGGAGCAGAGAAGGAGGGGAACACCTCATCAATAAGCAAGGCAGCTGCCTGGGGGTGAGCATACACTAGCTCAGGACCCAAGACTGTGAAAGGGATTCTGGGAGCACCCTGACCTTCCAGTGACCCAAGAATGTTGATGGAGATTTGGGGCTGACCTTCCAGAGTTTGCCATGCAAACGCTAATTGGGGTCTCCGGGTCATCAACTTCCCACACATGGATGCGCTGCTCCCTTCTCTCCCCCTCCTGCATGAAGGCTTCCTCTAGTGTGGGCTACAGTGACACTGACCCACTAGTGGGGGTTGGCTGCAAAGTTCAAAGGAAGCTTAGCGGGTAGTGGAGGACAGGGCAGGGAAGGGCACGCCAGGAGCCAGATCTCATTTGGGGGACAAGGTACGGCTGGTCAGAGGCTTCTGGGGGATCAGGATGTCCCCTGCTTCCTAGAGTGGCTTCATGCTAGATCATATAGAAAGTTTTATACTTAAAAAAGATTCCCTGTGTTTCTTCGTTCCGAACAGCAGATTTGCCAGAGGCGAACAGAGGCAACAGACTTGTGGGGAATTCCAGCCCAGCTTCCCGCTGGCTGTGCTGTTCTGGGGACCTTACTCATCCCTTTGAGACTGGTTCCTCATCTGTCAAATGGGCATATTCAAACCTCCCTCACAGCTTGTTATGAGGATCAGGTGAAGTCGAATGTATAAAACCCCTGGCTCAGAGCCTGGGCACAGCCAAGACTCAACAAACTGCCCCTTTCATAACCATTAAGCTCCTGTTTGGACAGAGCCCTATGCTTGATGAGACCCTGCTGTGAACTTTGCGGGCTGGGAGTGGGAAGATCCCTAGTCCCTAAAACATAAGGGCCCCTCTCCCCTCCCAGATTAAATAGCCCAGACTTTGGGCAGGACCCCTAGGCCCTAGATGCCCTGGTATATGCAAATCCTCACCATGCACTTGCGGTCGTCTATGCCCGTCAGATCCTCCTCAAACTCCTTCCCAACCTCGAAGTCCATGATGTAGTTCCTGAAAGTGCTCAGCGTGCGGATGATCATATGGTCGCCATCCTGCACGATCTCTTTGTCTGGCTTCAGCAAGTTGGCAATTTTGCGCAAGGCCACATTGACATCTGCAGGGGGGGCAGGCGAAGAGAGGGGCAGAGAGTTGGCAGGAAAATTCAGAGAACTGTCCCCAAGGTGGCGGGACTCCAGGAGCCAGTTCCTCCCGGGGGCAAGACCTTTAGGGTTCCCTGTTTGCTTAGCGCTGTCTTAGAGAGCAGCCAGGTTAGGCGCCCGCATGCCTGCCTCCCTCCCTTCCTTCCTCCCTTCCTTCCTTCATCCCTCCCTCCCTTCTTCCTTCCCTTCCTCCCTTTCTCCTTCCCTCCTTTTTTTTTTTTTGCAACAAAGTTTTCTGCCCTTACGCTAACCCTTTGAAAACAAAAACTAGCAAACTAAACCCAAGTTTCCTAATGAAGTTATCCACGTCTAGAGCCAACTATCAGATGTTTACCACTAATAAGCTCTAACAACACCCACCCTCCCAGTTGGCAGCCTGCTGGCTACCCCCGGAGCCCTGGCGGCCGAGGCCCTTTCGCCGCGCTGCGCACGGAGCGGAGGCGGTCCCGGCGGAAGCAGGCGGGCGGTGAGCTCTGGGGAGCCTACCGCGCGTCCCCGAGCGACTCGCCCAGAGCCGAGCGCCGCCGGCAGCTGCTTACCGAGCGCGCGAAGGTACTCCTCGAAATTCTCGTTGGCCAGCATCTTCCAGTACCCGGTGAAGTCGACCGGCATTTCGGGGGGCTACTGGGGCGGGACGGCCACGGAGGGACAGGAGCAGCTCTGGGCTCTGCGGGCGCAGCGGCTCCGGACACGATTCGCGTGGCGGGCGGCCCGGAAATGTGCGCCCCCGGCGGGCAGGGGGGCTCTGCGGGGCGGCGACAGCTGGGTTCCAGGCACGCACAAAGCCCGGGGAGGCTCCTTTGCAGCCGTCGCTCCTCCCCCTTCGCGGGGGCGGGGGCGGGGACAGGGGTCGTTGGAGGGCCAGGTTTGTCCCTGGCCCGAGGCCATCTTCATTCAGACCTTCGGGTCACCTCCCAAAGAAGGAGGAGATGGGGCTGGGGGATGGGGTGCTTTATTGGCCCCAACTCCGTGGTTTCTGCGGGATACCTTCCAACGCCTTGAACTTCTCACATTCAGCAGCCGCTTGAGGGTTAAGAAGCAGTTTCCTGGCTTTTGCTGGAGTGATTAGGACGGAGGCCACTTACCGGCCTTTGTCTGAAGCTCCGCGCCTGAGGCCCAAGTCGGGATGGTGGGCGGCCAGGGTCAGGAAAGCGGGGCAGTTGCACTCTGGGCAAGAAAAGTGGGTACTTTCGGGGCGCCTGGGTGGCTCAGTTGGTTAAGCGACTGCCTTTGGCTCAGGTCATGATCCCGGAGAATCGAGCCCCACATCGGGCTTCCTGCTCGGCGGCGGCGGCGGCGGCGGGAAGCCTGCTTCTCCCTCTCTCACTCCCCCTGCTTGTGTTGCCTCTCTGGCTGTGTTTCTGTCAAATAAATAAATAAAATCTTAAAAAAAAAAGTGGGTACTTTCCACATCCCTCCCCCAAATAAAAGCAAAGTTATGTTATTTGAAGTTAGTATGACTTAAAAGGCCCTCTGGGTGGTGGTTCTGATGCACAGTGAAGTTTGAGATCCCCTGCTTTATGCAAATGTAAGCAATGATCAATACACCACACCGTTGATTTTTTCCCCTACCCTTTCATCTAATGGCCGTGTAGTACTCCACAGTGTTCTGCACTTTGCTTTTTTCACTTAATAAATTCTGGAGACCTTTCTATTTCTGTACATAGAAAATGTCATTCTTTTGCAGAGTATTCCATTTATTTAGCTTGTTCAGCACTGATGGACATTCGCGTTGTTTCCAATCCTCTGCTGTTAGAAACAGCTCCACAATGAAGATCTTTGATCACATTTCCTTTCTCATCCGGTAGGTATGTCATAGTGCTTTAAAACCTCTGCCTTTGTCAGTAAGGAGATGACATAATCATGTGGGTTGACTTTTCGACCCTTATTAAAGATGAAATATTTCTTATAAATTGCTTTTTGCACAAATCAAAGCCTAGGTGACAGCCCGTACTTTCCCTTCTTCCCCTCGCCCCCCTCCTCCACCTCCAGCCTGGGGCTCCTGTTAGTCCTCACACTGCAGCTGGCTGAGTCAGGAGAGGACACCTCTTCTTCAAGGTAGGGGCAGCTCCCTCCCAGGGAGAGGCTTGGATTTAGGCCCCTCCCACCCAGCTGGCTCTCCACCGGGGTTTCTCAACCATGGTACTGTTGCCATCAAGGGGCCACATAATTCTCTGTTGTGGGTGGTGGTGGTGGTGGGCTGTCCTGTGGACTGAAGGACATTTAGCGGCATTCTTGGCTTGTACCCACTAGATCCCTGTTGGCACCTCCCACAAGGATGTCTCCAGACATCTGAATGCCTGAGAGAGGGGTGCAAAATCACCCCTGGTTGAGAACCACAGTTCTAGACAGCCATACCCCTTACCCAGCTGGTTCCTGGTCCCTTCTCACCTGGCTTTGGGATGCTCAGGCCATCAGTTGTTTGCAGGGACCCGGCTCTGTGTCCCTCCCTAGTCAGCTCAGGGTCTATCTTGGGGACAGCTAGGGCAACTATGGGTGGGTCCTGGCATGGACTGGGTTCTCTGTGGCAACACTCAGGGCCGCACACGGCCCTAGGTTTCCTTGTCAGCCTGGCTCACTGGAACAAAGAATCAGCCAAAGGTCACCCCAACTGGTCTAAACTATTCTTGGTCACCCCAAATTGGTCTAAACTATTCTTCCTGTTCCCCTGAGTCATCCAGCTCAGCTAGGTGAATTTCTCACGCTCCCCAACTTTCTCTATGCTGAGTCTCCTGAGATGGCTTATGACAAATGCACAGCATAGGGTCTGGCAACAGCAGGGGCCAGTCCATCCTGGATCTCTGCCATGCCCACAGTGGTCTCTCATGCTCTAGGCAGAGAGGCATGCCCTCCTCACCTGTCTGGTCCTCCCCTGTCCATCCCAAAGGACCAACATCTGGCCACTTCGGACATTTCCTGCTCATCTGACCTCACTCTTTGGTCTGTTTGTGTTGTGTTTGCCCTCCCCCCATCCCCGCCCCCTCCCGTGTGTCAGTAGGTTCCTGCCCTTCTGAGTCTTCTCCCCAGAGGGCTCTCCCAAGTGTGGCCCCTGCTGGCTGTGCTGTTTGGTGCAGCTGAAAGGACCCCTGGTGAGGGCAGGCTTTAGAGGCACAGTGCTTGGTTTGAAGCTGAATCAGTCACTGTCAAGCTGAGTGATCTTGGGGAAGTGGCTTATCCTATCTGTGCCTCAGCTCCCACATCGGTAAAATGGGGACGTTCTGACTACCTACCCCTTAAGGAAGTGAGAAGCAAAGGAGACAACAGATAAGGAGGAGTATGCCATAGACTATACTCCAGACACACTGCTCTTTGAGCCAGAGGAGCCATATGAGTGAGGGAAAAAGCAAGGGAGCGAGGGTGCTGGCCTGGACCCCCTTCTGGGGTCTTACAGTCAATCCAGTGAGTTGAGGTGAAAAGTACCTGGTGAGTGTCACAAATCATTAGTTTGTGATTATCCTTCCTCCTCAGCCCTCTCAGTCTTGCTTGATTTAATCCATTATTCAGTATCTTTTAGAGTTTCTCTTTGTCTGGGCTGTTACCAGTTGGGGTGTGTAAAGCAAAGAGAGTAATGGAGAAGGTTGTATAAAGAAGAGAGGAGGATCTGTGTGGAGTTGGCAATCAGTGAGGGCTTCCTAGAGGAGGTGAGGCTCCAGCTGGATCTTGAGAATAGCCAGGATCTGAGTGGTAAGGAGGAGAAGAGTGGAGGAGATAGGGGAACAAAGGAGTGCTGAGGAAGGAGCAGGCTTGTTAATGACTGAAAGGGAGAGAGATGTAGGCACTCTACAACATCCTATTTGGATTGCTTCAGTCCCTAACCTCAAAGAGCCATCAAGAGCAGAAGAGGAAGCAGGCCAGTGGGGAACCCCCCTAGGGCTATGTGTATGTAGTGGCACTGATAGGCACAGTGAGCAGTCCTGGGGTGGAGAGAAGAAGGGCAGGAGAGAGTCAGGGCCCCCAGGGTGAGGTCCTGGGGCAGAAGAGAACTCCTGGGGCAGAGGCGGAGCTAGGGAGCAAATGTGCATTTCATTCTTCAGAGGGTCAGTCTGCTCCATGGGGATAAATTAGAGTTCAGGGAGCCAACTCCATGAAAAGAATCAATTGCCCACGATCCTTATAATCACCCTCATAATGGCAGTCTTGTCCCTGCATCACTGAGAGGTCAAGCAGCTTGCTGAGTGTCCCCAGTTGTTGGGGCAGCAGAGCTTCTTTGGAGCAAAGGGGTTGGGGCACAGAGCCCAGGAACAGACTATGAGGCTCCATCCCTCCCCCAAAAGATGCTCCTTGCAAGAAGCTGGGGCAGAGTGTGCCTTCCAGACCCATCCCCACCCTCTTTGCAGGATTCTCAGAAACTTGAGTCTCCTAGCAGAGGACCAGCGGTGACATGCTCCTCCCTCGTACTTCTAAAGAAAACTTTCCTCATCTGACATCATACCTCTGCTTCTCTTCTAAGGAGCTCATTTTATTTTGCTGACTTGTAAAACAAAAAATCTTTCCCTTTCCTGTGTTCAAATATGTTTCTGGTGTTATTTTATGGAGAAGGACCCTGCTCCAATCCCTGAGCCGTCAGGGTGCCATCTGTGAGGTTAATGTCTGAAGGGATGAGAGGCGCCCAGCAAAGCTGCCATCCTGTGTGGGCTGCTGCTGCGGATGGGCTGGACTGCCATTGAGGAGTGATAGGGTTTGTCAGGAGGCAGGGAGGGTGGGAGTTTGCTCAGGGGCACCAGGGTCTGGGAGGATGCTCTTCTTTGATGCATTCATGAATATGCAAATAACACACCGGTTCTACAAGCTGCAAACTCAAAGAGCTTCCACTTACTTTGTGTGGTTAGCCTCGGGATTTAGTTCAGTCCAGAAAATGGCTTTGCAGAGTTGGTCAGCCACCTTTCACAGACACACAATTGTTTCTACAAATTGTGACACACACTCCATGGGAGGTCTTCTTTACCCTTCCCTTTCCTTCCATTCTCTTCCCTTCTTTTCCATTCCCTCCCCTCCCTTACCCACCTCTCTCCTTCCCTTCCCTCCCCTCTCCTCCCCTCCCTTCCCCTCCCCTTCACTTTCCTTCCCTTCCTTCTCATTCACTCCTTTTTGCTTTCCTAGTTTTTTTATTGTGGACAATTTTAAATGTGACATAAACAGAGAGAGAATTGTATGTGGAACTCCCATGGATTCACCACCAGCTTCAACAATTATCCTGTTTCCTCTATATTCTCACCCACCCTCCTTCTTCCAAAATTATTTTGAAGCAAAGACTGTATATTTTCATTTCATTTGAAAGCATTTTGAGAAGTATCTCTAAAAGATATTCTCAACAAAAACAATAACATAACACCATTATCACAACTAAAAACCAATAATACAATTCCTTATGTCATCAAATATCCAGAAAGGGTTCACTTATTTTATATGTATTTTTTAGTTTGTTTGAATAAGGATCCAAACAAGTTTCATACATTGCCATTGGTTGGTATATATCTTTTTTAAATGGCGTATCTTTTAAAAAATATAAATATAAGGGTGTCTGGGTGGCTTGGTGGAGTGCCCAATTTTTGATCTCAGCTTAGGTCTTTATCTCAGGGTGGTAAGTTCTCGCCCCACATTGGGCCCCATGCTGGACATGGAGCCTACTTAAAAAAAGAACTTAGGGGCACGTAGGTGGCTAAGTCGTTAAGCTTTTACCTTCTGCTTAGGTCATGATCCCAGAGACCCAGGACTGGCTCCCTGCCCAGTGGGAGGCCTGCTTCTCCCTCTCTCACTCCCCCTGCTTGTGTTCCCTCTCTGGCTATGTTTCTCTCTGTCAAATAAATACATAAATAAAATATTTTTTTAGAAAAAAGAACTTAAAAAAATTTAAATATACATATATTATGTAGTCATACTTTCCCTTTCTTAGCTAAATAGTGGCTTGTTATATCTATTCTTTTTAAGGTTTTATTTATTTATTTGAGAGACAGAAAGAGTGGGGGAGGAGCAGAGGAAGAAGGATGAGCAGGGTCCCCAGTGAGTGCAGAGATTGGCTTGGGGTTTGATCTCAGGACTCTGAGATCATGACCTGAGCAGAAACAAGAATTAGATGCTTAACTGACTGGGTCACACAGGCGCCCCTATCCTTTTTTTTTTTTTAACTTAAAGTCACTCACAGTAACACAGGGAGCTTCCTCTTTCCCTTCTCCAGCAGCATAGTGCTCCATCTTCTGTGTCAAAGCTTCTGGAACCCATCCCCTGCTCATGGTTGTTTCCAGTCTTTTGCTGCAGCAAAGAGTGCTGCAACGAACAGGTTAAGTCTTTTTCTATTTTTGTGAGTGTGTCTTTGGGATAGATTCCTAGAGGTGGGATTGCGGTGTCAAAGGACAAATAGTTCAAGTACTCTTGCTAGGTGTTGCCAGACTTCCTCCCTGGGCTCGAACCATTTCATCAGCATCAACACTTGAAAGTGTCTGTTTCCTCACTAATGCATTGTGTTGTCAAAAGCTTGGGTTTCTGCTGGTTGAAAAAGGGTATCTCAGAGCAGTTTGCCTTTGCATTTGGGGAGGGTTTCGATGCCATGGAGTGAGCAGTGCTGCCTTATTTGGCCAGCTCTGTAACAGCCCCTGTGAGTGTCCATCAGAATGGGGCAGAACTGCCGAGCACAGATAGGACTTCGGGATTCGTTTTATTAGATTGTGTTTGTAAAGCCCATCTGCTGTCTTTATTCCTGCATGCTACTTTGTATGAGTGACTGCTCAGTGTAACATGTTACCAGAAATGGTGCACGAGGCTCAGGGTCCCAAGGACAGCAGGGCCTCCCAGAGTCTGGAAAAATGGGAGGTGCCTATGGGCCGTCAGAGATGTCCGCCATCTTGGGAGGCTTCCCACTGAGTCACGCCAGGGCCCAGTTTTATTTATTTATTTTATTTATTTTATTTTTTAATTTTTAATATTTTATTTATTTATCTGACAGAAACACAGCAAGAGAGGGAACACAAGCAGGGGGAGTGAGATAGGGAGAAGCAGGCTTCCCTCCAAGCAGGGAGCCCGATGTGGGGCTCTATCCCAGGTCTCCGGGATCATGACCTGAGCCGAAGGCAGTCGCTTAACCAACTGAGCCACCCAGGCGCCCCCAGGGCCCAGTTTTAAAGAGGGGGTCACTTTCCTGTGCCTTCCTGCTATTCCAATGGCAAGATGGTGTGGCAGCTCCCCTGGCTTGTTGCCAGATGGCGAGAGCACCTTGGAAAGAGTGGTAGAGACAGTGAAGGCTGGCCTACAGTCTTGCCGACGGTGAGGAGGTGGTCCAGCAGGCAGAGCCAGGACATGCAATGGGGAGATTTTGTGGGTTGTGACAGTTTTATGAACAGAGCACCTTCTACTTTATCTACCTCAGCCCACCTCTGCAGTCTGACTCCCTTTCCACAAAGATATCTCTGGTCCCAGCTTTTCCACGCTCTGGCCCCTTGGACATCTATTTATGAGAGGAATGCCTCTTGGAACATGAAGTCTGGGTCCTGTGGAATGTTGTGATCGCTGTGTGAATGTTGTGATGTCACGAGTAGGACAAATGCCCACACACTGGTGGAAGCTGTGCCGGGGTCCCTGGGCCATCAGGTGGGACGTGGAGACCTCCTAGAGTAGAGGCCCACCAACCCAGACAGCAGGACTGGGAGGACTGGGGTGAAGGCACAGCCACCTGACAGGACAGCCCCCCCAGCACTTGTTCAGCTGGGGGACAGCATCCTGTAGAGTGCCATAGCTGGTAGGAAATGAGACGAGGCCCATCTCTGAGCTTTAGTCTGTTCGGTCTTTAAATGGCCCATTTCATCTGAGGAGCAAGATGGGAGATGGAAAGCCTGGAGATGACATGATTCCGTGCCTTGCTGTGTCATGATGGTGATGTGGGCATTTTTTGGCCAGTAGCTATTACTAAAGGAATTTTTAAGTGAGATGGCATTAGCAATTAGGTTATGCCAGAGTCACTAAAAGGTGAGAAAGGGATCAGTATAATTTATCTGCCTACTGCCAGCCAGACGGCATATGCCCCCTGGGATAGGCCTATAAAAGGACTAAAGTGGGAAGTGGGGGCAGATTATCTGAGAAGGTGGGCAGCCAGGAGCAGCCATTGCTGTTTTAGATAGAAGATGAAGTATTGGTTGATTCTTTTTTTTTTTTTTTAAGATTTTATTTATTTATTTGACAGAGAAAGAGCACAAGTAGGCAGAGTAGCAGGCAGAGAGAGAGGGAGAAGCAGTCTCCCCACTGAGCAGGGAGCCCGATGTGAGGCTCAATCCCAGAACCCTGGGATCATGACCTGAGCTGACTGCGGACGCTTAACCGACTGAGCCACCCAAGTGCCCCATATTGGTTGATTCTTGACCCACATGCATTTGCTTTGTTTCCAGGAGGCCCTGGTTTTTTGTTTATCACTTTTCCTGAGCAGTCTTGAGGTACCATGGAGGTTGAAACTTAAACCAGAGATTTATTTTGTGTTTTCACTTTGAATGATAATGCTTTAAATATTTTTGGTCAGTAATTAATTTGAAAAAATATGAAATATGTATTTACAACTTTTCCCCCTTCCCTCCCTTTTATGGAAGATGGTGGTTTTGTGTACCGTACCCTGGGCCTTCTTATGGAGCTAATCAGAGGTGCTGGGTGGAAGGGAGGCTTGGAGGCAGCCCCGACAGGTTGACTTAGTGGACAGAGAAGGAGCCGACAGCGCCCTTGGAAGAAGAGGGGAGACAGAAAAGGGCGAGGGGTGGGAGGAGTGCATGAGGAGATGAAGTCCATGCAGAGCTGAGGGCTTTCAGAAGTAATTATTATGATCGTATATGCACTTTGTCCTGATTATAGCACCCTGGGCAGGATATGACTCCACCTGGTCTTGGTTTTCCAAAGGAAATGAGCTTTAGAGAGGTTTTGTGATTTGCTTGAGGTCACATGGCTGGGGACTGAATGCGTGTCTGGCTCTGTGACCCAAAGCCCAAGGTCTTAACCAGCTACTGTCTCCCAAATGAGGCAGAGATCTATGGGGTCCTTGGCATGCTGGATCTGATAGATAAACCCGCAGAAGAAAACCCCAGAGAGAAAATATGTCTCCTAAGCCATCATCAATATGGAAGCAGAACTCGAATTCCCATGTGAAATGAAAGCACAGGGCATATATTCTAAGCAGAAAAATCTATAAACAGTTAAAGATTAATGCACTTTAGTGAGGCTCCGGCCAGATTTAAAAAGAACAAATCTTGCTAGACCAGTGTTTTTGCGTTCTTGGGGCAGAATTATACAATGAGGGATGGAAGGGAGGCAGGTGGTCAAGCACACATTGACTTCCAGGAGGCACGTGACCCAGCCCTCTGAGGACAGCCCTGAGAACAAATACAGAGCAGGGCTGTGCTGACCGGGGTGAGGGGAGGTGGCCTCCAAGGGAAGGATGGCAGGGATGGAGGCAGGCAAGCCAAGATCTCCAGTCACCTCAAGGCTGGCCTCAAGGCCTCCGTCTAGTGCATGTCCCCTTAGAAGCACTGGAGGGCGAATATGCTTTTTAGGCAGCTGGTGGAAGGTTTGTGCTTCCAAAAAGGGAAGAACTAGGCCAGGAGCCCATTGATTTAGGGACAAAAAGCCCGTTCCAAATTGCATTATAATAATCTCTGTGAAGACCCTTCTCATCTCTGTGAGCTTCCTTCACAGTCTGCCCTGCCCACTGCTCCTGTATTGACAGAATCCGGTGCAATAACACACCTGGATTTTAGAGTCAGAATGCTCTTGAAACCCCGGCTCAACATTTCCTAGCTATGTGATCTTGGGCAAGTCACTTGATGTCTCTGAGCCATCACCTTGTACTGTAATTTTGAGGATTTGGAAACATACGTCCTCAATAAATTCTAGTTTCCTTTTCTTCCTTGTCATCTGAGGCCCTTGACCATCTGGCCTCAATGTCTTAATGTCTTTTCCCAGCCCGATCTGTACCCTTTCTCCCCTGCAGTCCAGTCATCCATGTCATCTTCTTGCTTTGGCACTGGTGGCTTCATCTCCTGAACTCTCCCAGACCAGCCTTATTCCCCTGTGTCCCTTGGCCCAAATACTCTCCTTCTTCCCTTCTCCTGGATTCTGAGAGCCCTGGGCTCTCCTATTCGTGTTGTTTCTTCTACACTGCTCAGGGGGACAGAGTTCTTTCTCATGTGCACACACTTGGCATGCCTACTTCGACTCCCCCAGCAAGCCTGTCGATGTTCTGTGGCCAGAGACGGGGTCTTCAATTCCTTCCATGTTCCTCACAGCCCCTGGTCATGGGCTGCACACCCCAGAACATGAGCCCAGTGGATCCTCAGCAGAAGAACTGGGGCAAGTGTCAAAGCTGTGCGTTGATGGGTCCTTTTAGCAAACACTTCCTGAGCACCTGGCAGGTGCTTAGACCTGGGCTAGCTGTTGAGGATCCTGCCCTGACCGAGACACCCCCTGGAGAAAGATCCGGTCTAGGGGAGACAGAAGTGTAATGAGTAGAGGCTTGTACAGAGTGTTTCTGGGACATGCTGGCGGTAGAGCATAGGGTCAAAGTTTAGAAGGATGAGTAGGGATTTGCCTGACGGAGGGTGTAGAGGACACTCCCAAGAGGAAGGGATGCATGCACTACCTGGGAGCTGGAGGAAAACCTGGCTCCTTCAGGGGAAGTAGGGTAATTAAGTGTGGTGACAGCATGGCTGACGGGGAGCCGTGGGGGGTGGGAGGAATGGCCTGGTCTGATGCAGTGCAAGAAAATGTGGAGAGACAGGTAGGGCCAGGCCATGGAGAACCCAATCTGTTCCAACAAGCCATTTGGACTCCACCCTGTAGGAAATGGGGAGCCATTGACAAGAGTCTGTGCAGGAATGCCACCACAAAGGAAAGAGGAGCAGTCGTGGTAATAGGCCCAGGAAGGAGCCTTTGTGTAAGCCCGCCAGGCGGCCAACCCCCAGCTATCCCGGAGGAACAGAGCGTGTGGGGTGGGCAGCAGGGGCCAGGAGAGTGACCCATGCTGCCTGCCAGGACATTGCAAGAGCTGCTCAGCAGCTAGCATTTCCTGGTATGAGAACAGGCTATGAAAGCCATCCGCCCACCCTCTCATAAATCCACCACCCGTCCAGACAACCTGCTTTTATCCACCCATCAAACATACCAGGAACAATGTTTGCCTGCAAATTGCTGTGTCTCTCTATGGTGAGTGAGTTTCTGAAATTCATTATCACACATTATCTATAGAAATAAAGAGATGGATATTGCTTTGGTTTGTATAAAAGATAATGAAGGTGACTCCCTACAAAGGAATAGGGAAATGATAATTTCAGCAGCTCTATGAGACTCCTTAAAAAAAAAAAATCGATTTACTTAAAAAAAAATCTAGTGTCTACAATCTGGTAACACCGATTAGAATAAAAAGTACACATAGCATTTGACCCAGCAATAGCATTCCTGGGAGTCTATCCCACAAAAGCCCTGATTTGTAAGGGCTTATGGATGAGGGTATTGTCTGTAATACAAAACAAAAACAAAAAACAAAACTGGGGGAAAACTTTAGATAAGGACTTCCTAAACTGCAACGCTAAGTACCATAGTCCACATATTATTAAGTGCATATGTGTAAGAAGGATTGTATGTGGAAACATGCTTCAAGAACACTGATTGAGGGTACCTGAGTGGCTCAGAGGGTTAAGCCTCTGCCTCTCAGGGTCCTGGGATGGAGGCTCGCATTGGGCTCTCTGCTCATCATCACCTGCTTCCTCTTCTCTCTGCCTGCCTCTCTGTCTACTTGTGATCTCTCTGTCAAATAAATAAATAAAATCTTTAAAAAAAAAAGAACACTGATTGATACAGAGTTAAACAGGTGTGTTTATCATGGGCTTCTCAGAGCTAATAAGATGCTTATTAGGTATTATTTTCTAAACTATTTACTGAGCCAGGAGTTGTCTAGGGACGAAGAGCAATGATCAAGATGAAGTCCTGCTTTTGGGAAGCTTGGAGACACCACCGAATCTGTCATTTCCAGAGTGATGAAATGCTCTCACAAGAGGAGGGCAAGGAGCTGGGAGTACATGTACAGTGGACAAGTCTCATTTCCTGGAAGAGGTGAGGAGAGGCAGAGAACTGAAGAAATGGGAATCAGCTTAGAGAAGGGATGCAGAGAGACAGCATGCATGGGGCAGGGTGCACAGGCAAAGTGCTGACAGAAGGAGGGGCATGCCTGTGGGACACTGAGCAAAGCCAGGCTGGGGCAGGGTTCAAGCTGCAGGAGTGTGGCTGTGGGGCGTTGGGGAGGGGGGCGGGCAGCCACCCTAGGAGGAGTCCAGTCTTCACTCCAAGGGCAAGCAAAAGAAGCTCAGATGTTTGAAAAACACCTTTATTGAGGTATCATTTAAATACCTCAAACTTCACCCATGTAATATGCAGGGTTTGATGAGCTCTAGTAAATTTACAGAGTTGCGCAGTCATCCCCACAATCTAGTTTTAGCACATTCCTACCCCCGCCCCTTCCCCCAACAGAGTCCCCTGTGCCCACTTGCCATCAGTCCTCACCCCCACCTTCAGGCAACTGCTGGTCTGTTCTGTGCCTCTATCTATAGTTTTGCCCTTCCTAGAAATTTCACATAAGTGGAATCATACAATGTCTCATCTTATTGTCTGGCATCTTCTGCTGAGCATGTTTCTAAGGGTCATCTGTTTTGTGCAGGCGTCCATCACTGGTTCCTTCTATGAGATGCTGATGAATTTCCCATTGCATGGATACATTTGTGTCTCCATTACCAGTTGAAGAACATCTGAATTCTCCCCGTTTTTGGCTATAATGAATGCTGCTGCAATGAATATTCACACACAAGTGAGTGGACAGACACAGACATGTTTGTGTCTCTTTTTGGACAGATTCTTAAGAATAGGATTTTACTGACTGATTTTAAGCATTTATGGAGGTGCAAAGCGGTATCTCACTGTGGGTCTCTTGAGACTGTTAGTGCCAAGCATCTTTTTGGTGCTCATTTGTCATCCATGTATCTCTTTGGTGAAGTATCTTGTTTCTGGGATCCCGTGTTTGGTGATGCTCTTGAAGGACTCACAGGGCTCGGGGGTAGCTACGCTCACGGCAGTGGGTCATTCCCATTCCAGTGAAAGGACGCATGGCAGGCCTAGCGGGGGTGGGGGGGAAGACACATCCAGGAGAGTCTGGGGGAGTCCAGGTGAGGGCTTCCAAATTCTTCTCCTGTGGTGGGGGCCTCACAGAACACACTTCTTCTTCCACCAGTAAAATGCAGCAATAGCGTGCAGTGTTTCTGTCCAGGATGTCTGTTTGAGACTCTGAATGTCTGGGTTTTATTGTGCACTGGTGACATAAGCACTGTGCCTTCTATGATTCCTGAACTTCCAAGCTCCTAGGAGAGCGGGGTTCACTGCAAGTCAGACTGTTTGTACCAACCTCGGCAGGTTGGGGTGGCAGGACTCCATGCCCCAGGTAGACCAAACAGCCGTACCATCTAGAATCATGGGCAGCCTTCCAAAAGCCCACTTCCCAGATACTAGCCCAGGGCCTGCCTCAGGAGCAGGCCTTTTTCAATAGTCACATCCGGCCTGCAGTATTAACCTTTTCCTACACATTTTGTTTTTTTTTTTTTAATCATCTTTTCATCAGATTTTTTAGTCTTTTTATTTTTGAATTGTTGGAGATCTTTACATAGTCTGGACATAAGTCATTTATTAGATACACATTTGGTAAATGTGTTTTTTTTTTTTTTTTTTTTTTTTTTTTTTTTTTTTTTTTTTTTGGTAAATGTGTTCTCTAAGCCTGCGACTTGTCTTCCATTCTCTTGATGGTGTTAGTGGAAGGAGTTTGGGCAGGGAGGTATTATGATTAGATTTGTGTGCAATCACAAAGCTGCTCTGGTTTGGATGTGGAGTGGATCACAGAGGCCAACTGTGGATTGGGGAGACCCATTACAGGAGTCTGGCTAAGAGATGATGGTGGTCTGGGCTGGGGGCTATCAGGAGGGATGGAGAGGAGAGGCTTCATGTAAAGAATGCATGGAAGGAAGAATAGTAGGACATGGAGACACTCACTGTGGATTTCACTTGAGAGAGAGCCGGGCTCTCCAAACCGGTCCGCAGAACACCATATTCTTTCTTCTTAATAGTGAAATATCCATTAATTGGTCAGATTTCAGTGTTCTGATAATCTGAGAAAGACAAGATCCAAAGACAAGTCTAAAATCTTCTGAGGTGTGTGCCTATATTCATTATTATAGACTGATTATTTTTCATACATGTGTGTCTGTAATACTGAGCTCTGGTCCCAGAAAATAACAACTGAAACTGAACAAGTCCACGCATGGAGATCCTTGTTGGAAGTGAAGGCACCACACTGTTGGCAGAGGAACGGTGGGGACAGGGATGAGGAAATTCATGTTCGTGTATTAACCCAATTACCCAACGTGCCTTGCAAGTCTGGCGCACTGTGGGTTTAAAATGGGATTTTGCATCCTTCTCTCCCAAGCAACAGACAGTATCATAAATGAAAAATCCTTTTCTGAGGCTGGGATTCAGAGCTCCTCTCATTTGGCCAGCATCTGCTATCATGGGAGAACCTTTATTTAAGGCTGGAAATTCTATTTTCCCAGGAGGCCAAAACACTGTTTTTCTGTTCTTGCAAAATAAACAAAACACCTTGGCACACTAGATGCAAAGAAGGCCTGAGGGAATGGAAAGGAATGTGAGATCAGGTATATGGGGCAGTGTCAATGCAATAAATCAGGAGCACGGTGGTGATACATGTTTTCCCTTCTGATACTAAAAAAGGAAGGCTACATGAATCAATGAGACAAAGTAAGAGTCCAGAAATTAGATGTGTGTGTGTGTGTGTGTGTGTGTGTGTGTGTGAGTGTATACGCTTACTTTATTATAAAGTAGGTTTTGTTGTAGTTTTATTTTAGAAGGAGACAATGTAAGGGCTCAGCACTGGTGGGAACCACATGGTACAGCCATTAATCAAAGAGATGCCTGGTGTCCGGAACCTGTGGGAAGGGGGGACAGGGAGACCTTGCTGTGCCAGGATGCCTACTGTGAGGTGCATACTGCAACAGTGAACCTCTTCCTTAAGGAGTTAATGATGAATCCCGCTCCTCATGATGCTCATTTTGCCCTCTTCTGCCTCAAGGCCTTTGCATATGTTGTTCACACTGCCTGAAAGCTCAGCAGCCTCCGTCCATCTCCAAGTCTTATGAATTCATCTTTCAGGTCCATCTTCTCTTCCCTGCCCTATAGATTCTGTCATCAGGGTGAATCCCGATGTTTTATGGACTCTGTACAATTTTGAAGGCCACTTTTCAGAAAAAGAATAAAAATCATGAATGTGAAATTAGATATGAACATAATTAGTCACTCCGTCCCGTCGACCAGGGTGTTGGAAAGGGCCCGGGCAAGTGAAGGACTATGGCTTCAGCTTAACTTCATGGTGAACCTGGGCCAGGAGCAGCAGGCAATGCTGTGTGTTGGCCTTAAGAACCCTCATCCCAGTCTGTAATCAGATGTTTGGTCATGGGAATATTTGATTCCTCTCTGCCTTCCCGCGGACTCTAAGCTTCACGAGGAGGGGAGACGGTCTATTTTATTCATCATTATACTCCTAGTATTGTCTAGTGCCTGGCACATGAGAGGTGCACCCAAAATGATTCAAATAAATGAACCCTGAATTCTGAATCACAAGGTAGTATCACAAGACTTGTGGCTTCCACTCCTTGGGTCTCCACTCGCCAGGCTGTGCTATCCATACTGAGGGCTCAGGAGGGCTCAGGACGTGCTGGGAGCCTCAGTCTGTACAAACACGGGAGAGAAGCCACTCTGGGCATGTGGAAGGAAGGGAGACTGAAGTTGGGGGTGCCTGAGTCGAGGGCATGGCTTCTGATTCCCACTGTCAGTAGCTGTGTCCCACAGAACTCCTGAGTGGTGGGGACACCTCTCAAACTAGTCTTTTGTAAGAGGATAGTATTCTAAAGCTGCTGTCTGCTCATCTGCCCTTTTGAGAAATGCAGGAACCCCTCCTCACATACATATCCCCACCCCCAGCCGTATCCTTTAACCAGGGGGTCCCAAGCAGGGGGACTGTTTGTGCCCCAGGGGGCATTTGGCAAGGCCTAGAAGGCATTTTGTTGTTCTATTCCATCTAGAGGTGGGGGTGGGTACTCCTAGCATCCAATGGAGAGATGAAGCCCCTCACAGGAAAGGGTGATCTGGCCTAAAATGTCAGTATCGCTCAAGTTGAGAAACCCTGCATCAAACCCCCAGGATCGCTCACTATCCCTTTTTCTGGACGCTCTGGCTGTGTCCTCTCTATACTCCACATAGAACAGTGGGAGTGTTGCTCAGAGGGTGAGGAGGAAGATATTCACCAGAGTAAATGTGATGCAATCATATATTGCAGTCATATAGGCAGTCTACTAAAAATAAAGCTAATATTTATTGCAAGGCACTGTTCTAGACTGGTACATTGAATAGCTTGGGGATCTTATTCAAATGCGAGACTCTGAGTCCTTAGGTCTGGGGTGGAGCCTGAGAGTCTGCGTTTCTGTCCAGCTCCTAGGGAATGCAAACACTGCCTCCTGCTACCCTGTTTGCGACAGCAAATTTCTTGGCACTTAGACTATATCAGTCAACAAAGCAAAGACCCTCTGCCTTGGAGAACTTTCAGCATGGCCAGAGTGACTTGGACCCGAAGACAGGTGGCCAGGCTGAAGAAGCGCACTCAGAGCCCTGGGAAATCAAGCTAGAAGAGAATTTAGAGCTATCTAGTCAAACTGCCACGTTTCAGAATTTGGGAAACTTGAGGCTCACGGTAGGGAAGTGAGCTGGTCCAAGTCACAAAGCTTGCTGTGGACCAGGCCATTTGGTTCCTACTCCCCTGTATTATCAAGGTTCTTGGAGACCCCTTGGGGTGCAGAGTGCCATCAGGGTGGGGAAGGGCTAGCAGCTTTAGAGGTGGCAAGGATGGGGGTCTAGGGATTCCCCCACCTCCACCCCACAGAAGGGCTCCACTATGCTAGACCCAGGAAATCCTGATTGCCTACTCTATTCCCTGCTATCATGACACACACACATGAACACTGAGATGTGTCTAGGAAGACAGGAGATTCTTCCTGGCTGGACCTTTGTTTTTCTGCATGACGACACCGGCAGGAAGGACGAACCAGGGTAAAAGTATGGAGAAGTCCATTCTGAATGTATTCATTTGGTGAGCAGGTATAAAGAGTACACTCAAAGTGAATTAGGCCAATTAAAACCTCTTCTTAAGGAGGAGTGGAATGACAATCTTGCACCCATGTGAAGCTCCTCTTCGCGTCCTTTAGGGCCCACCTGAACGGAGCCCTCAATCCAGAGCTTCAGATTACAGCAGTTGTTGCAAGGTGTTGAAAAGCAACTGCTACCCCCATTGCTAGTACCTGGAAACAGAAACTTAAATTCATGTCAGCTCGACTGGAACAGTGGAAAATTTCATGGGGTAGCTAAAAAGAAGAGCAACAGCTGGTACATCAGGCATTAATAATATAACAAAGAAGAAAAAAGCAACTTTTCATTAGTATCTTTCGCTGTCAATTTATTATTTATCTCTTTGCCAATATTCAAACAGGCAGGTGGTCATAAAACATTCAAAAAGATCTTCTGAAACAGTCAATGCATCTGTTTTACCTCAGTTCCTTTTTAGAAACCGGGAAATCAAGAACCCTGGCATTTATTTAAAAAGTTGTGTTAAAAATATCTGCCATATCAAAATATTGTTTGAGGGTCACTCCTTAGAAAGATTTAAAATTGTATCCAGAGCCTCGGCAGGCAGTGGGTAAGAGCTGCTTCCAAATTTTTGACTCCTCAATTAGTATTACTTTGTTGGAACAAGGCGTTGACAAAGCCCACTGTTTGGTAATTAGCATCCTGTCAAGTCTCTCCCATCAAAACCGCAGGCAGCACCTGGTCCTAGTTAAAAAACGCTTGTGGGCAGTTCTGATGGACCCTCAGGGGCCCTCCTGGAACAGAGCCGTTTTCAGAGCGCAGGGCCCAGTCACCATTTCTGAAGGCCTCCGCCGCGACAGGTTTGAGAGCTGTGGTCTAGTTCTAGTCGCCTGTCATGCCATTTTAACCTCTTTGGTAAAAGTCCATTCTTGCGATGTAGGCACTTGTTCCTCCTCCGAAAAGCAAGGTGTCTCTTCCAGGGACATTAGACTCTTCTGAAATAAACTCATTGCCTAAATAAACAAAGGAAACATGGAGGGGAAAAAAAGCCCAAGATCTTAAGTGCCCTTCCGACAGGAGGAGCTCTGCGGAGGGGTGGCTGGCTCTCCCCAGCCTGTCTTTCCTTCATTCCTCTGGGTGCTGACGCCTTTCCACGAACTGTCCCTGGTGTAGAGGTTGTGGTCCTTGATGTAGGTGATGACAGCGTCTGGGAGCAGGTACTTCACGCTGTGCCCCTGGCTCAGGGCCTGCCGGATGTACGTGGAGCTGAGCTCGTTTTGCACCGGCTCCCTGGCCAGGTGAATGTTGCGCCGAAACCGCTGCAGGATAGGTGAGCCCGAGATGTATTCCTTTGGGTTGTGACCTGTGCGGCTCACACACACCATGCCGAACTTCTCCACGATCTCCTGGATGTGTGCATCTTTCCAGAGGTTGGGGGTCTGGAAGGTCTTCAGGACATCCGCCCCGCAGAGGAGCTTCAGCTCAGGCACAGCTGGAAAAACAAGGGCGGAGGCGGACAAGGTTACAGAAGGGTCAAGGCCAGTAAAGATAACATCATATTCCGCCTGAAAATTGCACAAGATGCTTTTCTTGGAATGTCTTGGGAACTCAATGTCTGTGTGTTCGTCACTGCGAAAGAAAAAGCGTGTAAGTGAATCTGAAGCAACTTCGAGAACATAGTTTTAATTAATCACTTTTAATATTGGCAAAGCGCCAAGAAATACACAATAGCTGGTTTGTTTTCTTTCACTATTATACCACAAGTCTGTGTGCGGTGGCTGGATCCCACGGCAGACTGGTCAAAGGCGGCTGTGAACCCCAACTTTGGATGGAAGGTAAGGTTGTAAAATCCCCAATACTAGCAAGCTGTGGGCCTCAGGCAAGTCACTGCCCTTCTCACAGTCTAGTTCAGCCCTAACACCTGGTACTTTTAGAAGTAAATCTCAGCACAGAGGTTCTCTGGATAATCAACAGCTAGTGACCTTTTCATCCGTTTCAATATAACAAAGCTCTAGAACAACTGATCGATGTGGATAATCCTTTGGCGTTTGTTCCAAAAGAACGATGGTTGTGATGATATAAGGATGCCTAACGTTTACTGGGTGCTCAGTGGGAGCACCATCACTAAGCGCTTTATGGGCTTAATCTCCTTTGATCCTCAGAACAATCTCATGAGGTAGGCGTTATTGTTGTGACTGCGGAGCGGGAAACCTGCCTGCCTGAGGTCACTCAAGGTGAAGGTGGAGGTGGAGGCGGCGGCGGCGGCCGCGGCAGGACAGGCCTGACCGCCAGCCTCTGGGTGGGGCATTTTTAACTGCTGGCCTCTGCCGCCTCCTGCTGGCGGGAATTGTACATGCATCAGAACCCAGTGGCACTGTTCACGGTCACATCCCTTTTGAATGGGCTAATCTAGAAAGAAGAAAAGCCAAGTCCATGCTAGAAGCAGCCATTAGGATCTCCCGTCCTCCTGGAAGCCGATTCTAGCCTCAATAAATAGCAAAGGCTGTGTTCCTAGAGGAGAACAGCTCTCATTCGCCCCAGAAACCTCAGCTAGGGGAGGGGCCTTAGAGATACTGCCTGTTGGGGAAAGAGCTAATGTAAAGGACCAGTTGAGGCTCCTCTTCTGTGGAAACTTGGAAGGATCTGGGCATGGATCTGAGAGATGAGTTTGAAAAGGATCACCAGACCAGCTGTGTGATGCAAAGTGAGAAACTGGAGGGGTCATGGGGAGGTCTGAATTCAGCCTCAGTCAGGTATGGGCTGCTGTGAGGCTGATCCAGCCTTCTCTGGGCTTCAGTTTCCCCATCCATGATACAGGGGGCACTGGAATTGTTTACAGATTTTGAAGCAGCAGATATAATTATAGAAATAGACTTTTCAAACACTCTAGCAGCATATTGCTATAATGAAATGATATTCGCACAGATACATGTATTCATGAATTGTCTGTCCATGGTTAAGAACTAGGACTTTTTTTTTTTTTTAAAGATTTTATTTGACAGAGAGAGATCACAAGTAGGCAGAGAAAGAAGAGGAAGCAGGCTCCCTGCTGAGCAGAGAGCCCGATGCGGGCCTTGATCCCAGGACCCTGAGATCATGACCTGAGCCAAAGGCAAAGGCTTTAACCTACTGAGCCACCTAGGTGCCCAAGAACTAGGACTTTAAAGCCAGACGCCTTACACCAGGCTCTGCCATTCAACAGCTGTGCGACCTCAACTTTAAAATGGGAATATTAACTGTACTTATCCCATAGGATTATTTTATAATTGAATGAGCTTCTAAGTACAAAGTTCTTAGAACAGTGCTTGGAACAGAGTAAATGTGGTGTTAAGCACCATCCATCCATCCATCCATCCACCCACCTACGTATCCACTAGTCTACGCATTCACACATCCATTCAACACTTAGGGAGTATTTTTAATGTCAATAAAACTGCGTTTAAGAATTATTCAAGGGGCGCCTGGGTGGCTCAGTTGGTTAAGCGACTGCCTTCGGCTCAGGTCATGATCCTGGAGTCCCTGCTCAGCAGGAAGCCTGCTTCATCCTCTCTCACTCCCCCTTCCTGTGTTCCCTCTCTAGCTGTATTTCTGTCAAATAAATAAAATCTTTAAAAAAAAAGAATTATTCAACAACTCACACTTTTCACTACTTTGGGCTGGTCCCATTGCTTACAACATATATGGATCTGAACTATTTTGCATCCATGATGTTCTACTCCAATTTCTTATTCAACCACTGTAATATAGCAAGAGGCCAGCTTTTGATCTTTTAAACAAATGGGTAATTTTCATGTGCTCTTCTTACGGGGGAGGTTAAATGATGGGCATTTAATTGTAGGGTCTCCTGAGGCCTGGGACACACTGTCACCCCATTCCCTCAGGCCAAAGAACAGAAGATAGCCCCTACCTCTCTCAGTGGATTTTTATGGGGACAGTTTCTACACAATGGCTTCGATATTAGACACTATTTGATTTATTAACAGTGACAGGAATATAATTCACTGTGAGCTCTTGCCTACAGGGGACAAGTGCCCACACCTTCCCATGCCCCAAATCAAAAGCATGTCTGTGGGGTAATCACTTCTTCTGGAAACATGTGCCTTAGACTCCCACTCCGGGCAGTCCTCAGAGACCACTACATCTCTCTTTCAGATCCGTTCACATCACAGCTATAAACTCTTCACACTGGGTAACTGACCGTCCAAGGCCAAGTACCTAAGCCCAAGGTGCTGAATAAAGGCTGCTGACTTGATTCATCTCAAGTATGACATAGTGACATACATCGGATGTCTGTGGGCATTTTGGGGGCAGTGTGCTTTCTTGGAATAGCCATAGGCTTTGAAAATCAGAGACTTACATGGAAAGTGAGGGTAGTGCCACCTGGACCTTTTTCTTTGGATGTCCAGTTGCCCTAACTATACTGAGAACACCCAGGCTGGAGGCCAGTCAGCCCTGGGTTCCAGTTGCAGAGCTGCTGGAAGCCTGGGAGAGTTCTAGCAGCTGGGGCAGTTTCCTCTTCTATAAAATGGGGATGACCTTTTGTGAAGTTCTGGAAATGGGAGTGATGGACTGACTGCAATGTGAATTTCCCACCTAGTGAAGGTAGGGCATATACCCTCAGGAGTGTGAGATTTCTGGGTGAATGGAACACCAGAGCTGAAGCCAGGTATTAAAAGTGCAGCACCCGGGGCGCCTGGGTGGCTCAGTTGGTTTAAGCGACTGACTGCCTTTGGCTCAGGTCATGATCTCGGAGTCCTGGGATCGAGCCCTGCATCGGGCTCCCTGCTTGGCGGGAAGCCTGCTTCTCCCTCTCTCACTGTGTTTCTCTCTGTCAAATAATAAATAAATAAAATCTTAAAAGCATGGCACCCAAATTAACCAGACAAGGTCACCATGAAACAAACCAGTGCCAGATGGAATCTGAGGGGGTGGCCGCTCTAGTTGTGTGGAAAGGGAATCCTATGAAGGCTGCCGAGCTGTGCTCAGCCTCATCAGCCAAGGGCAGGGACCACCTGCACAAAAGACACACACACTGTTGGGTTGTTAGAGGACCCATGGACGCATCCGCCATCCCAGTGTCACACCCAAGCAGCCCAGAACTGGGCAGTTGGCGTGACGGGGTGGGTCCAAGGAGGACCGCAATTATGGGAGTGACGGGCGAAGTAGGGCTCCGGCTGCCAGAACATGCTGAACTCAGCCATAATCTGCAGTTGCTGTGAAGAAATACACAGCACACAAAATGGTCCTTTACTAATATGCTACCAGTTACAAACAGGCCACCTGGTCAGAAGCCAGCTTTTGGCTGAGGAAGAACTCTACCTTCCTCTCGTTAACTGCTCTAGTGTTTTTTCCCTCTCTGATTACAAATGTGAAATCTGTGTCAATTATAAAATGTATGGAAAATACGTTGGTAGAAAACAACAATTCTGCTTTCTTTTTTTTTCGAAAGATAATTTATTTGACAGAGAGTACAAGCAGACAGAATAGCAGGGAGTAGCAGGCTCTCAACTGAGCAGGGAGCCTGATGTGGGGCTCGACCCTGGGAGTCTGGGATCATGACCTGAGCTGAAGGTAGACACTTAATGACTGAGCCACCCAGGCACCCCAACAATTCTGCTTTCTACAAAAAATTCAGTATTTTTTTGTATTTTTTGTTTTTTTCTATTGATTTAGACATGCAAATAGATGTGCAAGTATATTTACATTTTTTATATACTTGAGATTATATATACAGGATCCTATCTTGATTTTTTCCACTTACCTCATAAGCCTTTCTTATTTGTTTGTTTGTTTATTTATTTAAAAGATTTTATTTCTTTGACAGAGGGAAACACAGCGAGAGAGGGAACACAAGCAGAGGGAGTGAGAGTGGGAGAAGCAGGCTTCCCGCCAAGCAGGGAGCCTGATGCGGGGCTCAATCCTGGGTCTCCGGGATCATGACCTGAGCCGAAAGCAGTCGCCTAACCAACTGAGCCATCCAGGCGCATCACCTCATAAGCCTTTCTTCAAAAACCTCGGTCTCAATTATTTGTCCTCTGTATACAGAATAATGAAACATTCATTCCCTTCTACTTAAACATGGAGGTTGCTTTTATTTTCTGCCATTAAGAAACTGTTGTGATAAACATCTTTCTACATAAATCTTTGTCCCAATTTCTAATTATTTCCACTGTCTGATTCCTAGAAGGGGAATATATCAAGCAAAGGACATGAACATTTTTAGAGCCCCTAATATATTTCGATAAATTGAAAAGCCCACTTTTCATCCAACATAAACTTTCTTTTCTAACAGTTACTATAGGAGATAACAAGATGAGCAGGACTTGGGATCTGAATAGCAAGAAAGGGGATAAAGAACAAACTCTCAACATTATAGGGCCAAGCAGAGTAGCCCCTAGAAAAATTAAGAATGTGGGTGAGCTTTGGCCGAGGGAGGGGGAGAACCCATCTCCATGAAAGCAGCTGGGACTGGTTTTACAGGAAGGTAACTCCAACGTGGGTCGAAAAGGACAGATGAAATCTCAAAAGGGGAGTCAAAAGGAAGGGGGAGGAGGGGCATCTAGCAAAGAGCTAAGACAGGGTTCTGGAAGCAGGTGCAGAGAGGGCAAGTATGAGAGGCTGGAAGCCTGTGTGTGGCATCCCTCCCACATCACTAGAGGCTCCCTGCCTGTCCCTGGAAGCTGCAGCATTCCCTAGCAGGGAAGAATGCTCAGCACCTATGCTGTTTCCTGCCTTTTGTGCCTTGCCCAGCTGCCCCTCTGCCCAGAAATGCCCCTAAACCCAGAGAACGCACTGATTTTCTGAGTCTTGGTACTAGTGTCTCCTCCTCCAGGCAGCCTTCCTAATTCATGCCTGGAGTCCCCACCATTCACAGCCTGTCTCAAGCCTTAGGTCAGAGGATGGGTCAGGCTATCTTTGTTTCCCGCCTGTGTCCAGAGCCCGGCCTGGGGAGGTGCTCAGCGGTACCTCTTAACTGATAGGAGTAGTTACTGAGCCATAGATGCTTCAGAAAGAAGGCAGAGGCTGAGAAGACTGGGAGACGGGGGAAGAGAGGCAGACAGACCCGAGGAATACAATGAACAGTGTAAAGCTGATTACATAGGAGAGGCTGTAACTCCCTTCTTAGATTCCTAGTCTAATGCAGCTCCCCAAACTGGCCATAAGGCAAATCCCAGCAGGCCTGCTCAACATCCAGATTCCCACTCAGGGGGTCTGGCTGTGGGCCTGGGAATTATTATACACCTCACAGGTGATTCTGTTATGAGTGATCCTTTAACCAGCATCTGAGACTACTGCATGAAACCTTTAGGACCTGGTGGCATTTTCGAGTTCTTTTAGATCAACTT
>PITA01008904.1:0-23897 GCA_004023965.1 Spilogale gracilis | reverse complement strand
GGAATTGTTACCCACCACCCACAGTTGGGAGACTGGCGGTAGGAAACCCCACAGATGGGCCTGCTGGGATTTCAGCTGGGTGGGACCAGTGAGTCGCTGACCATGTCACATCCTGCCCTTCTATCACCAGGTGCTCCTGTTTATTTGCATGAGGGGCCTATGCACCTGACCCCTAGTAACACAGCTGCCATTAGAGAGGAAAGATACTTCAAAGTCACAACTGGTAAGGTTCCACCAAATACCAGGAGCTGACAACAGGGCAGAAACCCAGGGTTACAAATTGAAAGGACATTCCACATGGATTGAAATTTCCCTAAAGGTAGGTTTCTGTTTGAGGGTCAGGGTGGCACATTTATAGTCAGAAAGGCTCAGGTTTTTAAAAGAGCCCAGCATTACTCACCGGTTTATCCCTTTGCAGCCCTGACTATAATCTGTGTCATAAGCACAAGTCACAAGGGTAGGTAAACTCCTTTGGAGAAGAAAATCCTGAATTAGCAATCCGATTTACAAGGGATGGTGGTGGATTGTTGACTATGACCTTTCAACCTGGGAAGTGTCACTACAGCCAGGCTAGCCTCAGAATCCTTATCCTGCTTGGGAGTGGGTCCCCTGAATCCATGACCTCTCCCCCTCCCAGGGACAAGAGGGTCTGCACCCACCTGTAGGGGCCATGCAGCGAGCCCTGCCATGGTCCAAGCCTTCCGTCTGGGGCAGAGATCTGAGCAGTTCGCTGTGATGATGCCTGCATTGCAAACACATGGGCTCAGGGTGTGTCCATTGCCCCAAAGGCACCCATGGGTCTCAGTTTTTAGGTCTCCACCTGCTCTTGTCCATTTTAGATATGTAGCTCATTTCCCAAATGTTTGTAGAGGGCCTACTGCTATGTGCCAAGGGTTGGGATGGAAAGCGGATGTGATCAGGTCCTCCTAACACCATCCATTGCCTTCTGTGAGCCCTGGTGGAAGAGGGGGAAAGGAGCATAGTTCTATTTTTTTAATATGGTCTTTTAATACCTCACTTAAAAAAGTTGAGTAGGGATTAAGGACATGGGCTATGAGAATCAGACATGGGTTCAAAATAAAACCTTTCATTTGTAAAGCCAGGATAACACCTACCCTTTAGACTTTTATAAAGGTTAAGTGAGCTACTGCACAGTGTGTGGCCCACAGCTCACTCTTGTCCTTAACTAGCATTTCAGGACTCCACGGGGTGAGAACCAAGAGTCTGGCTTGGAGCCAGGCTCCCTGGGCTGAATCCCCACTCCCCCACAGGCCAGCATTGGTGGCCCTGCAGGGATGGTCATCAAGTTTCTGTGCAGACGGTTCAGCAGCTGCATCACGAGGAAGAGTGATTGTGTGTGCCTCTCATGAGTGGTCACAAGGACTGAAGAGTTATGCACCCAAATGCACTGAACAGGAGGCAGGATGGAGTAAGTCTCTTTTGGTGTTAGCATTTCAGATCTGATTAGACTTACACCAGCTCAGGATGCCCAGCTCTTTTAGCGATCAGTGTGCAAATCAAGACATACCAGATCAAACACAGGTAGTCACCATGTCTTCTATCAACACAACTTTCCACCTACTGAATTATGCATTTACCAGCTGTGTCTGGGAGGAGGCAGTGCCTGGTGGGGAACGCAGGTGCTCTGCAGCCAGACTGGGTGGGTTCGAGTTTAAGTTTTCTTAGCTGTATGACCTTGGATGAGTCACCGACACTCTCAGAGCCTCACTGACCTCATCTGTTTACTGGTCATCATGGAAGCTAATGCTGACCTCCTTGCCGAGCATCACCAGACTATGAGAAAGCCAAATGCTGGGCGAGTAGCTTCGTGCTGATCCTCACTGGGGGAAGGCACAGTGGAAAGGTGAAGCTTTAGAATTAAGAGTGCTTGATTGGAATTCTGCTTCCATCTAGTAGCTGTGGTATCTTGGTGGGTTCCTTAAGCATTCTGCCTCTGGTTTCCTCATCTGTAGAATGGGGGACCATGAGCACACCCACCCATGAGTGGCGCTGATTCACGGAGAGGCTTTAGCACTGGTCCATCCAGTGCTAAGTTCTCAGGATCAGCTTACCTGAAGTCAGCTGAATTTAGATGGAACGATGGAAGGAGTAGACCAACAAATACATTTAATTCTGGACCAAAGTCCTTTCTGATTATCTCAGACTGTTCTTAGGGTCTGCCTGGACTCTGTGTTTCCATTATTGTCTGCTTTGATTTTCGTAAGCTTCAAGTCTGAGGATTCGCTCCTAATTAGTCTGGAATCTTGCACCAGACTGAAGGAGATGTGAGTCTCATCTCTGCTTTCTAACTGTAGGACTCTGTCAATGTCACTGACACTTTCAGAGCCTCCACTTCCCCATCTGTACCACGGGACTAAACCCACCTACTTCTCACAGTTGCTGAGGTGACTAGATAGTAACCTGCCTGAAAAAAGCCTGGCACAAACAGGTGACCAGTAAAGATGGTGACTGTCATTTATTGTACTTACCTTGAAGTTCCTAGTTCAAGTGGACCCTACTTTGAATATTAGCTGACTCTCTGAACTCTGATGGGCGAATAATTACTCTCCTCACAGACCTCCACTTGGCCTCTGTGGGGCAGTGCCCATGGCCTGAGGGCTGACCCTGTGAATGAGCTCTGTGTGTCCTCCGCAGTCCAGGGATGCCTGGACAAAGTCAGACCCATTATGCCCCCACCGGGAGATCACTGGTTTGAGGAGGACCATAAGCAGGATTCAGAGTCAGATGGGGCTCTACCATTTGTGACTTTGATTAACTTAGCCTCTCTGAACCTGTATCTTCATCTGTAAAAGGAAGACAGCATAAGATCATATTTGTAAAGGGGTCGGTGAAATGACAGTAGTGCCAGTGATGATGGACCACATCCAATGGCATTTTGACTGAGGTCGCCCCACCACAGCATGGGGAGAAGGTGAGCAAAGTAAGTTATCGAATGTCCTAAAAGCATGAAAGCTAGCCTAGATTTTAAAAAAAAAAATAAGAGTAAAAATAAGCAACCTGATAAGGAGAAAAAGAATTCTTAATGAACCCTACTGTGAATTTACTTCACAGTGACATTTGTCATAGTGACACTATTTGTCCCTATGATGTAAATCCGCTGTAGACTCTCAAGAAGATACTAAATGGAGCAAAGGGTGGGGTGGATCACCTAACTGTACAATGACCAGATTTTCAATCTTAAAAAAAAATGCTGTTGGCAATTTTAGTAAAACATTAGCAATCAAATTTTCTAAGCAGCTCACTCTAAATTGGAAAAAAAATGGAATCAGTTATCTGGCAAAACTGTGTTGTCTTTTTATATCGGCGGATTTTCAACCCTAGCTGCACAAAATCAATCATTTGAAGACCTTTAAAAAAGTGCCCATGTCCAGACCCCACCCACAATTCATAATCTCTGAGGATAGGAGGCAGGGAGATGAGCATTTTCAAAAAGCTTCCCAGGTGATTCCACAAGCCAGCACCCACTGGGTTTGGATGGATCTTGGTACTAATAAAAATAAACCTCGTTTGAATTGCCTGTGACTGTGGCTGTGGTCTCAATCCTGGCCAAGCATTAGAATCACCAGGGAGCCCTTAAAAATTCTGATACCCCACCCCAGACCAATGACATTCTGGTTTCTGGGATGAGACTCAGCCCTTTGGTACTTTTGAAAGCTCCCTAGGTGATTCAGGGTGCAGCCAGGGCTGAGGAGCACTGGACGAAAGGATAGAATAAAAAAGGAAAAAGCAAGTGTTCAGTAAAATCTTAGTCACACCTGCATTTTGCAGCAGAGAAGCAACAATATTATGTAGTTCTGTGGTCAGATCCTATTTATCCAGGAATGACTTACCTGTCTTGAGGATAATTTCTGGGCCAGTGTTAGGGATGCAGGGAGGGTAACTAACGTTATTAAGCACCTACCATAAATCAGGTGTTTTGCCCACATCATCCCATTTCACGCAGTGCCCCAGAGAAGTAGATGATGTCATCCTCATTTTATTAGGTGAGGAATTGAGGCTCAGAGAGGTGAACTCACTTGTATCAAGTCACTGAGCTAGTAAACTGGACTTCAAAATCTGGGTCATACGCGACACTGCCTCTCACAGGGTGGAGGAGAAAAGCGTCTTTGTGACTACACATTAAAGCTAAATGATTTGCTGGATTATCTACTCTTGTGTGTGCCTTCCCCTTTGCTATCCTTGAGATGACAGTTGGCTATATTTCTTATTCTGAAGAGACGATCTGGGTGTAAATTTATTCTTTCTGTTGAAAAAAAGAGCGAGCATGTATTCTAACAGTCATTTCGTATTTGCTCTTCTTTTAATTTGGCAAGAGGTTCTGAAGTAGCACTGACTTGCTGAATGCTTCTGGCTGGTTCTTTCCCAAGAAAAAGGCAAATAATCAGAGCCAAGATCTGTAATTAAATGTTTACCTTTAAGAAAAAGGTAAACAGTTTTCAACCAAGTGACTGTGAAGATGAGTAGAAAATGAAAACCTGAATCGATTTATGAGGAACAGGCCTGCCAATTATTGGACCTTATCCCTTGGGCTTCCTATGCCCTGACAATCCTAGTACTTCCAAAGAGGTAAAAGACACAGGGCTCAGTCTGCAATCCCCTCAGCAGGGCCGGCTGTCAGTCCCCTCTGACCCCCAGGCTGGGCGGGGCTTCCTGCTTCTCCAGCAAATGCCGAGGACCCTTCCCCAGACACCAGTGACCCACTGGCTCAGGATGGAAAGCTCCCAGTGCTTCTGAACAGCCAATTACTTCTGCTGGGTGCTAACAGCAGTTCCAAAAGAAAAAGATCCTGAGCAACTTTCTAGATTTATAGGCTTTTTTTTTTTCAATTTTACATAAAAGTCAAGATTTACAGAGCCCAGGATTTTATTTGTACAATTAGAAAAGATGGCTTATGAGGTAGATGTGATTTTCAACCTAGCAGTGATGACAATGATAGAGGGTCCCACATAGTCAATCCTCTAATGGGGTTCTGGGACAGGAAAGCTCTTTATGTTTAAAAAGTCCTCATTAGGTTTTATTGTCCCCATTTTGCAAGTGAGAAATGTGTCTCAGAGAACGTTAAGTGCCCAGTCTCACAGCTACTGGTGGCCACACTAGAGCCCGAGCTGACAGTCCTCTGAAACAAGACTGGGCGTTTCCACAAAGTGCATCCGGAAGGGCAGTGGGTTGTGACTGTTTTCACTCAAGCCCTCTCTAAGGGCTTGGGTCTCTCTCCTTCTGAGAGGAGGTCTGTGGGTCTCTCTCCTTCTGAGAGGAAGCACTTCTGGGATTTGGACTGAGAAAGCCTGGCCAAAGCCCCACTTCGTACTTGGTCCCTACTTCCACCCGCTGGGCTCTGCAGATGTGACCCACGGCCCTGGGTCACCACACAAAAGCATGCCCACTGTTACCTCAGCACCTTCACAGTCTCCATCCACTGCACCTGCTCACTCTCCCAGGGGTCCACGCGGACCCAGTCGGACGTCTGCAGGGCCAGCCGGGCCATGGCCACCCGGTGGTGGGCAGCCACGAGGTCTTGCTTCTTGTAGTGGTCGCTGACAGGAGAGATGATCCCCCCGATCACCTGGTACATTCCTAGGCAAGGAAGAGCATTGGTGTGTGCTATGCGCCAACAGTGACCCCCTGGCCGCCTGAACCGAGACAGGTGCAAAACTCTCTGGGCCTCATCCTGAGTGGGAGCAGCCTTGAGCATTCTCTCCTGCTGGGCCAGCTCCCTCAGGCAAGGGTAAAGGCTGCCCCAGGGGCCATGTGCTTTTCCAGTCACCCACAGCCCTGAGTCCTTCTCCTGAGAGCTGGGCTGTGAGGTGGTGGCCAGACGAGGTGCCCAGACAGCAGTGTGGGCAGTCAGGGTCAGAAAATGGTGGAGGCCCATCACGGCTTCCTCCTGTACAGGCCTTATAATCCTCTTATCATGGATGGAACAACAGTGATGTGTGGTTTCTTATGCCCCAAAAGGGGATCTTGTCAATCAAAGATGAAGGGATGGGCTGGGAGAACATGGACCAGGTAGATGGGAGGTGGAAAGGAGATGGGAAGTGGTGGTCTAGGAGGAATAGGAAGGCCTACTTTGGGAAAGATGTGGGTTGTGCTGGTAAGTGATGCAGTATGGCCTCGGGACTGGAGAATGGAATGTTTCAAGTTCAGAGCTAGAGTGACATGGTGGAAGCTACAGAGAACCAACATGGAAGAGTCTGGGTAGGACCCCAAGAATCTTGGGTGGGGGCTCCAGCTCCAAGACTCCCTAGTACACCCTGGGCAATTACCAACCTATCTGGAAAAATAAAATACTTAGTCATTTGAACTTCAGTTTTCCTGTATGTGAAATGGGACTATACCTGCTTGGCAGGACCTTATGCTAAGGAGAGATATTAGGGAATCTTTATGTAGTGGGATAATATTTTGTTTTAGGATGTGATATATTTTTAAATATTGTATTATAAAATAGAACATGCACATAAAAGAACATAAAACACACACGGGTTGACAGAGACTTGAAGTATATCCTGCTTTTATCATCACTTGGATTAAGACACAAGCCCTTCCGGCACACCAGATGTTGCCACAAGCCCCACTCCGACAGCAATTAATCACTATTCTTACTTTTATAATATTAATTCTCTTTCCTTTATAGCTTTACCCTATATTTATGCAGCCTTAAAAAACAGATACATTTGCCTTCTGAAATGTTTATAAATGTAATCAGACAGAATATATTCTTTTGTTCAGTCTTTTTCACTTGACGTAAATAAAATTCATGTACTCCAACCTGTTCTGTTGCTGCATAACCTTCCATTGCAAGATTATATACAAAGTAATTGATCTCTTTTACCGTTGATGGACTTGGCTTGAGTCCGGCTTTGGATAATTACAAACTGCGCTGCTATGGACATTGTTCCCCAAGTCTCCCTGGGCACAGAGGCATGCATTTCTTAGGACACACATCCGAGGGAGGACCTGTTGAGTCTCTGGGCGGGTGTGTCTGCAATTTGACTAGATAATGCTGGGCCCTCTCCGGAAGTGGCTGTAGCTATTTATCCTCCAGCCAGCTGTGTAGGAGAGTTTCATTTGCTCTAGGCCATGCCACACAAGGTTAGGGTCAGGATCTTCCCAGTCTGAGAGATTTGGGGTTATTACTTACTGTTGTTTTAAAGTTCATTTTCCTGCTCACTAGTGAGGCTGAGCATTTATTCATCTATATTATTAAACACAGGCTTCAATTCTTTGTGAAAGTACCTGTTCAAATCTTTTGCCTGTATTTTGGGCTGTCTGGTTTTTTAAATCATTGATTTGTAGAGTTCTTTACATATTATACATACTAGCCTTTTGTTGGTTAAGAGTCATACTTATGCTCTTATTTTATGGCTTGCCTTTTTTTATGGAATCCTTTGAAAATGGGGAAAAAAAGAAAATGAAAGTTCTTAATTTTAATGTAGTTGGGTTGGGTTATTAGTTTTTTCCTTGATGGCCAGTGCATTTTATGTTATGAAGATATTTTCCTATAGTTTCGTTTTTTCACATTTGGGTCTTTGTACATGATGTGAATCCTATTATTTTTCATCTGGACAGTCCATTTTTCCAGCAATGTTTACCAAAAAGCCCCCATCCACCTTGCCGCCGTGCTCTGCCAACCATGAGTCGAACATCAAGTGTTCATCTGTGCAAGGGCCTGCATCTCTGCTGTTCTGCTCTTTGCTGTTTGCCTGGCCCTGTGCGACATCGCACTGCCTGGCTTCATATAGCTCATACACATCTCGGTATATAATTAAGCAAGTTTGCCCACTGAGTTCTTCTTCAAGAAGAACAAGTAGCCATTCTTGACTTTTTCTGCTTCCCATGTAAATTTCAGAATGAGCTTGTCAAATTTCACAAATGAAGCACTTCTCCTTGCCCAAAGAAGATGCTGAAACTCTAATAGGTATTGAACTGAATTTATAATTTACTTTGGAAAGAATTCTCGTCTTTACAATTTTTAGCCTTCCAATCCACAAGCATGGTATATCTTTCCATTTGTTTACATCTTCTTAAATATCCCTGAAGTTTTACAGTTTTTCTTATAGAACCTAATTATCTTTTGTACGACTTGTTTCTAGACACTTGATTTATTGGATGCCACTAAAAATGGCATTTAAAATATACTTTTTTGGGAGTCAGGAAGATGGTGAAAGGCCAGGTGACCGCATTTCGGGGAGTCCCCTGAAGTGAGCTCAATTCCTGCAAAAAAACACTACAGGAACACTGTGAGCACCCATGAAATCAGCCTGAAATGTGGTATTTCGCACTTCTGGATCACCGCAGGGGACAAGGACCATCAGGAAAGAGGTAGAGAGAAGTGAGAGCGATCAGAGGGTTACCGAAAGACAAGGGGTGCAGGGAAGGAAACCCACAGAGGCGACCCATTGGAAGGCAATACCCCAGCATGAAAGTGCTCTGTGTTCAGGGAACAACAGCAGAGTACGGTCTGATTCAAAGCAAACAGAAACAGAGTGCCTGAGGGGCAGCTGGGGAATCCAGGATATAGATCTACAGAGAAAAAGTGCGCCCGGTGTCCAGTGAGGGAACCCGGTGGAGCCGGCGGCGCGGAGTCTATTTTTCTGCTGCTGCAGCCGGGAAACGGGGATGGCAGAGAGACAGTCCTCCCGGAGCCACACCAGGGAACCTGGCGGAGCCAGTGGCTCCGAGTCTATTTTTCTACCGCTTCCCCCCCCCCCTCCACTGCTTTTCTCCACCCCATGGGCCAGGCACGGACCCCCCCAGGGAAGGCGATTTTGCAGACTTGCACGGGATGTACGGGGTTGCAGGACCTCAGTCCCTCCTGCCTGGGGGTCACACTGATTCCCTGGGCAGATGAGGTTGCACGACCCAAAATCAGTTGCAGTTTCGTGGCACGGGAGTGAAACAACAAGTGGGGGCTTTGGACAGAAATCAAACCAGCATCTGCGCCTGCCTGGCTGTGACAGGCAGCCAAGGGAGAGGCTGTGCGGCGCCCCCTCACCCCCCCATCATCCAGAGGGTTGCTAATTAGGGGCTCTCTCTGGGAAGGAGGTCTGGGCGCAGACATCTTGCTCTGACCTGACTTCCTCAACAGCTGAAAAAGGCCATAAAAGAACAACTCCCCCAAGAGAACTGAACCCTAAGAAACTGGTTACAATAGACTCCAGTCCCTAGGAAGGGGGCAGAGAGACGCAGCCCAGGTAGAAGGGACTGAAAACAGCACAGCAGGCCCCGCCCACAGAGGGCAAGCCAGAGCACAGGAGGACA
Source organism: Spilogale gracilis (assembly GCA_004023965.1). NCBI lineage: Eukaryota > Metazoa > Chordata > Mammalia > Carnivora > Mephitidae > Spilogale > Spilogale gracilis. The sequence goes on along the minus strand of PITA01008904.1, from coordinate 14,618 downwards.
ACACCCAAACTGTAAAACCCCAACATGGGGGGGGAGGGGGGAAGGCAATTTATTAAACTCCTGGTACTGCCCCAAAAGCTGTACATTTTATTGATACAGTTTTTCACCTTATTTGCTTTTTTAACTTTTTTCTATTTTTACTTTTAAAGTTTCCACTTTAAACTTAAAAATTCATTCTAACGGTTTTTATTCTTTTAAGTTTTAACCCACTTTTTATCACAACGCGATACTCAATACAACACTCCATAACAATTTTTTACCTTGAAATTTTTTCAAACACATTCCTGTATTTTCTGCTGTTGTTGTTGTTGTTGCCTCTCGTTTGCTTGTTTATCTGTTTTTTCCCTTTCTTCTCTCTTCTTTATTTTTTCTTTTACATATACATATAGTTATAAGCTTCAAGGTAACCCTACACCCCTATTCAATACTACCCCTATATAAAACCAGTTCTAATCTCCCCTATATCTTTAGAAAGTGGGCTCCTCCAACAATAATAACAAGACAAACACGGGAGGATCTGAAATACTTTCCTTGCTTACAAGGAGTGTCTGCCCTCACCTTCCCACCCTAGTCTGTCAGTGTTTCTATGTAATTGTTTTTGCCTTTGTATCATATAAATACTGGTCTTGGGGGTCATTCAGGTTGGGCTTCGCTTTTTGATCTCTTCATTTACACTTGATGGCCTTTTTCTTTACCCTGTAGTAGTATTGTACCATACAAATCCTACCACTGGGCCCCACTCTGGCAGGGGTTTCTTTCTTGCTTCCTTTCTCCCTTTCTCCCTTTCTCTTTTTTCTTTCTTCGTCCTTTTTGGTGGTGAATTCTGATTGCTCCAAAACCTAACAGCGACCAATTCACCTGGATAGAGGCTGATATATTTAGCTGTACATCCACTCAACCACTCCTCGCCACAATAACTTGGAGGAGGAACAACCAACAGAAGAAGAACCCTGAGACTGCAACCCCAGTCACAGAATTACTGGAAATGAACATAAACAATATGACAGAAATGGAATTCAGGGCAGCAATCGTCCAAGCAATGACTAATTTGGAAAAGAACATCAGTCTCAAAATGGAAGTCCTTATAACAGAAGTGAAAGTGGAGGTTAGAAAGGCTATTAATGAGATGCAATCTAACTTAAATATGCTAACAGCTAGAGTAAGTGAAGCTGAAGATCGTATCAGTGATTTAGAAGACAGATGGATTAAGAAGGCAGAGCAGGAGAAGTCTTGGAACAAACAGCTAAAATCCCATGAAAACAGAATAAGGGAAATAAATGATGCCATGAAACGCTCCAATATCAGAATTATTGGAATCCCCGAAGGAACTGAGAGAGAGAGAGAAGCCTAGAAGATATAGTTGAACAAATCATGGATGAAAATTTCTCTAATCTGGGGAATGAAACTAATGTTCATGTCCTAGAGGCAGAGAGGACACCGCCCAAGATCAATAAGGTCAGAAAAACCTCCAGGCACATACTTGTGGAATTCGTGAATCATAAAACCAAAGAATATGTCTTAAGGGCAGCTAGGAGGAAGCGATCCCTTACCTATAGAGGGAGGACCATCAGAATAACGTCAGACCTTTCCACAGAAACCTGGCAAGCCAGAAAGGGCTGGCAAGACATATTCAGGAAGTTACATGACAAAAATATGCAACCAAGGATAATGTATCCAGCAAGGTTGACTTTCAGAATGGAAGGAGAAATAAAGAGCTTTCAGGACTGCCAAGGTCTAAAAGATTATGCAACCACCAAGCCAGCACTACAAGATATACTACGAGGGGTTCTATAAAAGAGAAATGAACACAAGAGTGACACAGAACAGAAATTTACAGAGGTAATCTATAGAAACATGAACTTCACAGGCAACATGTTGTCAATACAAACGTATCTATCAATTGATTATCTATCAATAATCGCTCTCAATGTGAATGGCCTAAATGCTCCAATAAAAAGGCACAGGGTTGCAGACTGGATAAAATGACAGGAACCATGCATTTGCTGTTTACAAGAGACACATTTCGAATCTAAAGACACTCCAGATTGAAAGTGAGGGGATGGAGGACCATCTTTCATGCCAATGGACCCCAAAAGAAAGCCAGGGTAGCAATTCTCATATCAGACAAATTAGATTTTAATCTAAAGACTGTAGTCAGAGACACAGAAGGACACTACATCATTTTCAAAGGGTCTATACACCAAGAAGATCTAACAATTGTAAATATTTATGCCCCCAACATGGGAGCAGCCAACTACATAAGCCAACTGTTAAGCAAAATAAAGAATCATATGGATATGGATACATTAACTGTAGGAGAGCTTAACACACCACTCTCAGGAATGGACAGATCATCTAAACAGAAAATCAACAAAGAAACAAGAGCCTTGAATGACACATTGGACCAGATGGATCTCATAGATATATTTAGAACATTCACCCTAAAACAGCAGAATACTCATTCTTCTCGAGTGTACATGGAACTTTCTCCAGAACAGACCACATACTAGGTCACAAATCAGGGCTCAACTGATACCAGAAGACTGAGATTATTCCCTGCATATTCTCTGACCACAATGCCTTGAAACTGGAACTCAATCACCATAAAAAGTTCAGAAGAAAATCAAATACTTGGAAGCTAAAGACTATCCTACTCAAGAATCTGTGGATCAACCAGGAAATCAAGGAAGAACTGACATTTCATGGAAACCAATGAGAATGAAGATACATCGATCCAAAACCTATGGGATACAGCAAAGGCAGTCCTAAGGGGGAAATTCATAGCCATCCAAGCCTCACTCAAAAAAATTGAAAAATCCCGAATATACCAACTCTCATTACACCTTAAAGAACTGGGAAACCAACAAAAAATTAAACCAACCACTCACACAAGATGGGAAATAATTAGGATTAGATCAGAGATGAATGAATCAGAAACTAGAGATACAGTAGAACACATCAACGAAACTAGAAGCTGGTTCTTTGAAAGAATCAATAAGATCAATAAACCATTGGCCAAACTAATCCAAAAGAAAAGGGAGAAGGTCCAAATTAATAAAATTATGAATGAAAGGGGAGATATCACAACTAACACCAAGGAAATAGAAACAATCATCAAAAATTACTATCAACAATTATATGCCAATAAGTTTAACAACTTGGAAAAGATGGATACATTCCTAGAAACCTATAAACTTCCAAGACTGAAACAGGAAGACATTGACAATTTGAATAGACCTATATCTAGTAATGAGATTGAAGCAGTGATCAAAAACCTCCCCAAAAACAAGAGTCTAGGACAAGATGGATTCCCTGGGGAATTCTACCAAACATTCAAAGAAGAAATAACACCTATTCTCCTGAAGCTCTTTCAAAAAATAGAAACGGAAGGAAAACTTCCAGACTCTTTCTATGAAGCCAGCATCACTCTAATCCCCAAGGCAGACAAAGACCCCACCAAAAAGGAGAACTTCAGACCAATATCTCTGATGAATATGGATGCCAAGATTCTCAACAAGATCCTTGCCAAAAGGATCCAACAATACATTAAAAAGATTATCCACCATGACCAGGTGGGTTTTATCCCAGGGATGCAAGGGTGGTTCAACACTCGTAAATCAATCAGTGTGAGAGAACAAATCAATAAGAGAAGAGAGAAAAACCACATGGTACTCTCAATTGATGTAGAAAAGGCATTTGACAAAATACGACATATATTCCTGATCAAAACTTTTCAAAGTATAGGGATAGAGGGAACATTTCTCAACCTCATAAAATCTATCTATGAAAAACCCACAGCGAATATCATTCTCAACGGGGAAAAACTGACAGCCTTCCCCCTGAGATCAGGAACAAGACAAGGATGCCCACTCTCATCACTACTGTTCAACATAGTGTTAGAAGTCCTAGCAACAGCAATTAGACAACAGAACATAAAAGGTATTAAGCTTGGCAAAGAAGAAGTCAAACTCTCTCTCTTTGCAGATAACATGATACTCTATGTGGAAAACCCAAAAGACTACTCCCAAACTACTAGAACTCATACAACAATTCAGCTATGTGGCAGGATACAAAATCAATGCAAAGAAATCAGTTGCATTCTTATACACTAACAATGAAAATATAGAATGGGAAATCAGAGAATTGATTCCGTTTACTATAGCACTAAAAACCATAAGACACTTAGGAATAAACCTAACCAAGGATATGTACTCGAGGAACTACAGAACACACATGAAAGAAATTGAAGAAGACACAAAAAGATGGAAGACCATTCCATGCTCATGGATTGGAAGAATAAACATTGTTAAAATGTATATACTTCCCAGAGCAATCTATACTTTCAATGTAATTCTGATAAAAATTCCACCAACATTCTTCAAAGCGTTGGAACAAACAATCCTAAAATTTATATGGAACCTAAAATTTATATGGAACCAAAAAAGACCCCGAATCGCTAAGGAATTGCTGAAGAAGAAAAACAAAGCTGGGGGCATCTTGTTACCTGACTTCAGGCTTTATTACAAAGCTGTGATTACCAGGACAGCATGGTACTGGCACAAAAACAGAGAAATAGACCAATGGAACAGAGAGTCCAGATATGGACCCACAAATCTATGGGCAAATCATCTTTGACAAAGCAGGAAAAAATATCCAGTGGAAAAAAGGCAGTATCTTCAATAAATGGTGCTGGGAAAATTGGACAGCTACGTATAGAAGAATGAAACTAGACCATTCTCTTACGCCACACACAAAGGCAAACTCGAAATGGATGAAAGACCTCAACGTGAGGCAGGAATCCATCAAAATCCTGGAAAAGAACATAGGCAGTAACCTCTTCGACATCAGGCACAGCAACTTCTTTCAAAACATGTCTCCAAAGGCAAAGGAAACAAAAGCGAAAATGAACTTCTGGGACTTCATCAAAATAAAAAGCTTCTGTACAGCAAAGGAAACAGTCAACAAAACAAAGAGGCAACCTACAGAATGGGAGAGGATATTTGGAAATGACACTACAGACAAAGGGCTTATATCCAAGATCTATAAAGAACTAGTCAAACTCAACATCCAAAAAGAAGATGAACACATCAAAAAAAGAACATATCTCAAAAAAATTAAAAATTTTAATACAAAAAAAACTAGTTTAAAAAAATCTAAGCAAAATAAAAATTTGAGAGAAACACACACACACACACACACAATGGGCAAGAGACATGAAGAGGCACTTCTCCATAGAAGACATACAAATGGCTAACAGACACATGAAAAAATGTTCAGCGTCACTAGCTATCAGGGAAATTCAAATCAAAACCACACTGAGATACCACCTTACACCAGTCAGAATGGCCAAAATTAATAAGTCAGGAAACAACAAGTGTTGGAGAGGCTGTGGAGAAAGGGGAACTCTCTTACACTGTTGGTGGGAATGCAAGTTGGTGCAGCCACTTTGGAAAACAGTGTGGAGAGTCCTTAAAAAATTAAAAATAGAACTACCCTATGACCCTGCAATTGCACTACTGGGCATTTACCCCAAAGATACAGATGTAGTGAAAAGAAGGGCCAAATGTACCCCAATGTTCATAGCAGCAATGGTCACAGTCGCCAAACTATGGAAAGAGCCAAGGTGCCCTTCAACAGATGAATGGATAAAGAAGATGTGGTACATATATACAATGGAATACTATGCCTCCATCAGAAAGGATGAATATCCAACTTTTGTGGCAACATGGACTGGATTGGAAGAGATTATGCTGAGTGAAATAAGCCAATTAGAAAAAGTCAAGTATCGCATGGTTTCACTTACTTGTGGTGCATAAGGGGTAATATAGAGGACAGTAGGAGAAGGAAAGGAAATGGAAAGTAGGGTAATTCAGGGAGAGAAACAAAACATGAGAGACTTTGGACACAGAAACAAACTGAGGGACTTGGAGGGAGGAGGTGGGGGGATGGGAGAACCTGATGGTGGGTACTGAGGGCACCTATTGCATGGAGCACTGGGTGTGAGGAATAGGCAATGAATCTTGGAACACTGAAAAAATAAAAATAAATAAATAAAATATACTTTTTATTGTTTCTTGTTTATATATAAACATATGATTTAGGCATCTTGAGTGCATATCTAGTAACCTTGCTAAACTCTTTTAGTCTAATTGTTTATCTGTACAGTCTTTTGAATCTTCTGTTCAAAATATATTCAAAATATACCATCTGAAAACACTCACAAATCTGTGGCATTTCCAATCCCTCTGCCATTGTTTTTCTCATTGCATCCCTGAAAGCCTCTAGCATGATGCCACATAGAGATGGTGTTAGCAGGCCTTATGGCCACTGTCAGAGGAAAAGCTTTTGAGTTTCAGTATTACATATGACGTCTGTTACCATGTTTTCTGTAGATAGCCTTTTTCAGCTGTGGCAAAGGCAATGCCATGTGTTCATTGAAACTCCTCCCCTGCTGCCCTTTTCTGGGCATACTGGAAACTAATACATCTGTTCTTCTGGAAATTAGGTTGAGTTTATGTGACCTCACTGAGCTGGAGTCAATGGGATGTGGATGGAGGTGATGTACCGCCCATCTAGACTTGGTCACATGGTGACACTTGGTCACTTGCTGACCCTCCAACCCTTTATAGTGAATCTGAAAGCTGTAATCAAGGATGCAAAGTCATGGGTGGGGCCTACTGGGATTCCTGAGACCCTTGTAGCCTTTCAGGATCTACATGGGATTTATCTGATGAAAGAGAAATGTTCTTTAATGTGCTAAGCTCTTAAAATTGGGGGATTTGTTATGGTAGACTGACCTGGTTTATCCTGAAAAATAGGTTATTTTAAGAGACATGCCTAGCTAATCCCCATTTAAGGGCTTTTGTCATAAATGAATTTTACCAAACATTTTCTCTGCAACTCTTGAAATAATGGTGTGATTTTTTTTTCAAAGATTTTATTTATTTATTTGACAGAGAGAAACACAGCGAGAGAGGGAACACAAGCAGGGGGAGTGAGAGAGGGAGAAGCAGGCCTCCTGCCAAACAGGCAGCCTGATGCGGGGCTCGATCCCAGGTCTCTGGGATCATGACCTGAGCCGAAGGCAGTCGCTTAACTAACTGAGTCACCCAGGCGCCCCTGGTGTGATTTTTGTATTTTTGACCACTTGCCACAATGCCCCTGACTAATCATTTGTCGTGGGGGAGGGGGTTCCTCTGGTGTCAGATAGACATGCCCTCCTCCAGGGAAGCTTCATGTTTCTGTTTCCCAGGTCCCTGGAGTTACTAAAGTCATGGATGACCTTAAGTCGACCTAAGCTTCTTTGATTAATTCCGGCAAGGAGCAGCAAATCTGAGCAAAGGCTGATGTGCAGCTATTCCTTCCTATCTATATTTATCCTTGCCTTTTTCTTTCTCAGCTTGCCTTAGTACCAGGGCTTCTTTGAAGTCTTCTGGAACTCGGGGGAGAAGGTGGGTTAAGCTCTAGACCCTGAGTGCCTAGCTTCTTGGGGGTCCAGTTTAATGTGGGGGGAAGTTACCCATCAGATTCCTTAACTTGCAAGGGCTCTAACCTTTGAATTCTTTCTTTGTTGGCTTGTATGGCCATTGATTCAAAAGCTTAAGTGAGCAGTACTGGCAAGTGCCCACAGGGTATCAGTGGCTCTGATGTTCTACCAGTATGCTTACTAACCTCCCTGGTTTTAGGTGTTTGTTTCTCGGATACTCTGAGATATCCCCACTTTTTGGCTTTAACAGTGAGGTGTGAAAAATGTTCTACCTGCTATTTATTTTTGTTTTTATTGCGGGAGCTGATCCAAAGGCAGCAGCCTAACCCCATGCCCCCATCCCCACATACATACACACACACCCCTGCCTAGAAGTGGGGAGTTCCCTGATGCATTTTTCCAGTCCTGGTAAACCTGGCTGCCTGGGGCCCCTCCTTCCTGAAGGCAGGGGCATTCACTGTACCGGAGAATCGCAGAACTAGTGGAGAATAAGGAAAGGATATTTGTCTTTCGACTTCCAGAATTTGGTTCCTAAGACTCATTTCAGAGGAATACTGGTAAAAAGAATCAGGGTTTGTTGAGAAAGATTTATCTCAGTTTTAAAAGCCACCCTAAAAAACATCAAGAACCAGAGTCTAGGGAGTGAGAGCACACAGTTTTACTAAAATCCATAGAGCGGTATGGAGAGAATATGGAAATGGAAAGGAAAAGCCTCTTCTGGGTACTGGGGTAGGGTGGGTGGAGGAATGAGCAGCAAGCATAGGGAAGAACCTGGCAGGGAAGGTCTGTGGTGACCAAGAGTTTAGATGCAAGTGGAGACCTGCTCCCTACACCCTCTCACCCTTTGGAGACAAAGCCTCGTGTGTGTTGGTGTGCTGGGTGAGGGCAGGCATAGTTAAGAGGCTTAGTGTGGGAACTGCAGAGCAGGTGGGCTGGTATTTTGCTTCCCACTTGGCATTCCGGGAGACGACCACCTTGTTCTGTGCCAGCAGACCCTCGGTAGAGTAGAAATGCCAATGTATCAGGACAGGCAGAGAGGCCTTCAGGAAACATGCCCTCCCCTGCCTCCAGCGGGCCATGGTGCACATCCACAGAAATCCCCAAGGCTCTTTGAGAGGAGTGAAAGAGGCTGAGGATCAACAGTCAGCTGGGCTACTCTGGAGGGGAGAGGGGGGTGGCTGGGAGGGGATACAGGGTGTGCAGTGCAAAGCCAAGGCCCAGTGGTGGTGTCAGAAGCAGGGAGAGTCCAGGCACGGGGCGTCGCCAGGAGAGGCTAGGGGCACTTCGGTAATGGAGGCAGAGAGGCTAGCAGCCAGGGCCCAAGACCCAGGACATATCTCTCTGCTGGAGGGCCCTGAGGGCCAGATGCCCCCTTTCAGAGGCCAAGATGACAAACCACCACCTAGGATACCTAATTCAGTTTTGGAGAAGCAGGCAGCAAAAGATTAACTTGATTAAAAATTGACCTGTAACACAATGAGTTTAAAATCAGAAGACAGTTACCTTGAAGTGGTGAATTCTGTCACCATTCATGGAAATGGTGGCTTAAGAGCAAGGTGAGTGTTAAAGAAAGCAGAGTAAGTTCTAGTTCTGCATATCTGAGTCCCATGTCATGCATGGAATATGATCTTTTTCTCTGCCACTTAAAAAAAGGGGAGGCTAACTTCTGTAGAGTGTCCACTTGCTTGGGCAGATTTACATACATGTAACTTACATTTAACTTGAACATTAATCTCTCTTTGGAGGAAAAGGGTGGGCACCAGGTAGCCCTCCAGGCAGCTCTGCCAGGCACCTCAAAGACTCAGGGGTTGCCTTTGATGGTTTAGCTCATCTTCACAGGGCAGGTGGTACAAGGAGAAACTGATGTTTTGTTATAGCATCCAGGAGAGGAGAATCAATAAAAATGACAACTGGGGCCAAAACTCCTTCTCGCCCTCCAAATGGTCATGAGCTCAAGGCTCCTTTCTTTCCCACGATCCCTGTGTTGCTTCTCCCATGACTCCCTTTTTCCGGAGGTAGCTGCAGGAACTTCCCCTGGGGCCCCACTGCTGCCCAGACACATCTCAGATACAGCATTTGCATACTAAAGATCCGTTTGTCTTTCCCACCAGACTGACAGCTCTCTAAGGACGTGAACCTGACTTTGAATTCTGGGTAACATGACCCACACCTCTCTCAGTACAAAGCCCTACTGTCCCTACTTTGGGGTTAACCACAACGATAGATACCTGTGAATTTAACATGGTGGAGAGAATTCTTTCTTTATCCCCACCCCTGTTCTAATAAAATGACAATGAAGGAATAAAATACATATGACATCACAAGGGCAAAAAAAGTGGGAAAAGAGACAACCATGGATGGGAAAGGTCTACGCAATTTTGGAAGCTGGAGAGCTGATGTAAAATGGTGAACAAGCAGAGTCTGCAGGCAACGGAGGTGTAAGGGGCAAGGTGCCTGTGCGACAGCAGCGCAGAGTGGCTCAGGGATGGGAGAAAGGGGTGCCAGATGGCCCGAACACGGGAAGATCAGTTCAGAATTTGCCTAAGGAGCCCTTTGATCCAATCACCTCCCTATTCTCCCATCCCTGCAGAAGGCTGGATGTCTTTTTTCTGCCGAGGTTGAACTGGAGAGACCCTTGCCTCCCAGATACAGGCAAAATAGGTGAGAGGAGAGAGAAATATCATCCTGAATACAGGAGGATAAAGGCTGGCTTCCAGAGAACAGTCTCATCCAGAAGACACCCACAGATCCTCCCATCCAGGGGCCTTGGATCCGGGGCCTCATCATATGGCCATGAGGTGCACCAGCTTCACCCATATACTCAGAGATTCCAGCCAGCCTTTAGGGCCTGATCTGTGAATGTAAGAGGATAGTCTAAGAGACACATTTTAGAAAAGTGCTGACCGGGAAAGAGAGACCAAAACCATCACCAGGAGGAAAGGGACATGGAGGACCCAAAGGCAATCACTGTGAAGAGCAAAAGGAAATTTCAAAAATCTCCAAATAATACTGTCCGGAGGGTAAGAGATGACAGCCCATCCATGAGTGGAATGCTGTCAATGGGCCAGTCAGAAAACAGGAGGAAATTTTTAGAAACTGAAAAATATCCACTCATGCAACAGTATTCACCCACTGCCCGTTCCACACAAGGTCCTGAGCTAAGTCAGTGGAAGAATTGGAAGAAGAATCTGAGGAAAACATACTCCAGTAAGGTACAACTAGAGGACTGACCTGGGAGGTCCAACACCTAGATGACAGAAATTTCGAGAAGAGAACAGAGGGAGGAAAACATCAAAGAAATAATGTATTTTCCCTGACTAGAAGGGCATACGTTTTCAGAACTGAATACCCTTTCAGTGCTCAGCACTTTGAAGGAAAGAAAGTGTACACACTGACAATCCATTAGAAAACTTCAGACCATCAGGTTTAAGGAGAAGATGCCAAAGTTTCCAGAGAGCAGACCAGAGAACACACAGGACTGGGATGCAGGACAAAACCGGATTTCTTAAAAGCAATTCCAGGATCCAGGAGACAGTGGAGCAAAGCTTTCAAATTGTGAAAGGAAAATTATTTCCAACCTCAAATTCTCTAGTCAGCCCTACAACCAAATAATTAGAACAGGGGTCAGCAAGCCTTTCTTTCTTTTTTATTTTTTTTCAATTAAGGGACAGATAGCAAATAATTTAGTCGTTGAGAGCAACCTATAGTAGTCTTTGTTGCGTATTTTTGCAAAAAAAAAAAAAAAAAGCCCCACTGTCAGCTCACAGAAAAAAGGAAAGCAGACTATGGATCAGAGTTGGCCATAGGTTATGGTTTACTGACCTCTGAATTGGAGTGTGGAATAAAGTGTTCATATATGCAAGGCCTCAAAAATTTATCTCCCATAGATGCTTTCTAGGGATAGAAAGATGTGGGAGGATACGCTGCCTCAAAAGAGGAGTAGGCCAAAAAAAAAAAAAACCAGAAGGCACAGGATCCAAGAAATCCAAAATCCTTCTCCACCAGGAGACAGGCAAAGGGAATCCCCAGGGAAACAGTGAGGGGACATCTCAGATGATAGTGCAGCAGCACGGAGAGCTCACCATCCAGGCAGGAGCTGGAGGACCCCGGGAAGGGTATGAGCAGAATCAAAACTGAACAGATTACGTGATGAGGCTATGTATACTGAGATGAGTTTTGAAGGTCTTCTGGAAAATTTGGGACTGAATTAGTGATAGGTCTAAGAACATAAGGAAACAAATACATGAAGCAATTACCACCTCCAGGAAGAACCAAAGTTCACACGGGATACAATGGAATCCTAGTGTGCTACATGGCTTAGTTAATGACATTTACGCAGACATAAATGTAAACCATATTCCTTCAGCCCAGAGTTGTGAGCCAATCAACTTGGGAGCATGTGGTGGAGATGCAGTGAAAGGGTTGGGGTGTGAGAGAACGGAATCTTCCTTTTTCATAACTGGAAGCCAACAGATTGTATCTAAATCTGAAAAATCAAGAATCACAATATAAGCTTATTATACAAAAATTGGGAAGGGCACCTGGGTGGCTCAGTTGGTTAAGCGTCTGCCTTTGGTTCAGGTCATGATCCTGGAGTCCCAAGATTGAGCCCTGCATCAGGCTCCCTGCTCGGTGGGAAGCCTGCTTCTCCCTCTCTCACTCCCCCTGCTTGTGTTCCCTCTCTAGCTGTGTTTCTCTCTGTCAAATAAATAAATAAAATCTTTAAAAAATTTTTTTTAAAAAATAGGGAGACAAAATACTATAGGAGACGGCTGAAAAAGTCAAAAAAATGTCAAACTGCTCTGGGAACCAGGAACTGGGGTAGGGAGGGATGGAACAAAGTTACCATAAGCCTTACAGAAACCTAACTTGTAGCATACATATATTTATAAATACAGAAAATTAGTTTAAAATGAATGCACTTGGTACAAACATTTCAGTAAACTGAGAAGTATAAAGAATCAAAAATCAACAAAACATATCTAAAAAGTTAACATTGTTTATATTTTGGTTAATTGCCTTTTTATTCTGTTTTCTTCATATAATGTAAATTTAATTTTTGTATCTTCTTAGATTCTATCATTAGCATTCTTTGCTATGAGCATTCTGGAAAACACCATTTTTAATGGCTGCATGATATATATATATATATATATATATATATATGATGTGCTTGAATTAATATATTGCAGCTATCTGTAGATTTTAATTGCAATTTCTAGATACGTTTTTAAGATAAATTATTAGAAAGGAAAATCACTGGCTTGAACAGTTTGGGGACTTTTGCTACATCTTGCTAAATTACTTTTCAAAATTCTCAACAAGGAGAGAGGGCCAACAGCATGATCTGAGAGAATCCATCTCCTCCCATACTGCCTAATGCTGGGGTTACTCATCTAAAAACATCTTTGCCAATCTGCAAGAACTTTTTGTGGTTTAAATTTTGCAGTTAAGATGATTGTGTGGTTTTTATGACTTAATGGACATTTGAGCTTCTCTGGCTGTGAACCACTTGTCCATAGTCATTGTTCCCTTGTCTTTAATGTGTTATGAACTTTTTAAAAAAAGATTTTATTTATTTATTTGACAGAGAGAGAGAGAGCACAAGCAGGAGGAATGGCAGACAGAGGAAGAGGGAGAAGGCGGCTCCTCACTGAGCAGGGAGCCTGACATGTGGTTTGATCCCAGGACCCTGAGATCATGATCTAAGCCAAAGATAGATGCTTAACCAACTGAGCCACCCAGGCGCCCCTGTGAACTCTTTTTAAACAAATCTATGAAATGTTACCCTGTTGGGTCTGCTGACACCACACAGAGAAGGTTCTTCTCCACATCCTGGACCTCTCCCGCAACTCCAGTCTGCTGCTGGGAATTCGGTGTGGGTCTTCAACCAACCAAGACTCCCCACATCCCTGTAAAGCCTCAACTGGCGCTCAGGGATGCTTCTATCATATCTCTTAGCACTGCGCCTCTGCTCTACTTGCTTGCATCCATTTGTTATCTCCTCTTATGATTTTCATATCCTTATCATTTTCTTTAGTTCTGGAAAAATTCCTCAGACTGGTGTTCTCATTATCTATTTGGTTGCCAGAAATCACCTCCCTGCTGCCTCGGCTCCACTGAGTGCTAACTTGCCAAAAATATTTTTCATCCCAAATGCCCTTCACTGTCCTCAGACTGCTGCTTCTCCTGACAGCTTGATCTGCTATGCTCACATTTTTCTCATGAATCTCGTGGAGAACCAGAAATTCAGTAATTTTATCTTCCTAAGTAGAGGGTGTCCTCTTGGCCAGAATCTGCAGGCTCAGACCATCTCTGGAAGGGCAGTTCCTTTTCACATGATACTTACTTTTCACTGACTGGTTTCCTGCTTCTGTTTATCTGTCCCATATGGGCCGCTGGGCAGCCCTGTTAGAGTCTGGGTAGGTTCCTGCTTAATTATTTTATTCACAGCAAAAGGATAAAGGCAACACTCAGGTTTATTGTGATTTTTCTTTGCATCTCAGAAATGTACTTGCTTGTGTAGTTCAAGGAGGGAGCTAGAGGTCAAAGAAACATCTATCAATGGGGAATCCCCCCTCCCCAGGTTTATCTTTAGTATTTTTTAAAAGATTTTATTTGTTTATTTGAAAAGGAGAAAGAGCAAGCCAGAGTGTAAGAGCAGGGGTAGGAAGAAGCCAGTTCCCTGCCAAGGAGGGCGCCTGATACTGGGCTGCATTTCAGACCCTGGGATCATGACCTGAGCCAAAGGCAGACACTTAACTGACTGAGCCACCCAGGTGTCCCTATCTTTAGTATTTTGAGGATACTAAATATATAAGGTAGGCAATCAAATTGGCTTTTGCTTTAAATACTTAAGGGAAAGAAAATGAATACTTAAAGGGATTGTCCCATTTCCTTTTTTAAAAAACTTGTCTCCCCCCACCAGTGATTTCATGTTTTACTCTTACCATGTATTCTTTTTACATAGACCCTGTGTTCCACTGTGCTGTCTAGAGTCAGCATCACACGCATGTAATCACTTTTGAAAAAGAATTATATTTTAATGTCTCACAGAGCTTTCTGAGCACTTGGTTAGTCTTCTAGGTGAACCTTGGAATACTTTTTTCAAGTTAAATAAAGAAAAATAGCT